>JAHWFP010130875.1:14396-37652 GCA_023313725.1 Lithobius niger | reverse complement strand
CCTGATCTGATTCAACCTGAATTCCACCCAATCAATTGGCCCGAAAGCGGTGGTGGTGGACGTATACAGAAGACCAAATATGACTAAGGTAGTCACTGCATCCCATCCCCCCCCATCCCCGACATAAATAATGACCGCTCCCTATTTATTTGCAATTTTTAGGTTGCAGCTATTATCAAATTTATGACAGATTTGGGATGGATACGAATAATATCGGCCATTTCGCTTTGTTCAATTCGTGTGACATGTATAGGTTATCGCCTGCTTCCCAAATGCTGAGAGCCGACAATAATGAAATACGCGACGTCAATAGTGATGTAGGGCACGTAGAGGTCCAACAATGCAAGGCTCTATAATGCAAGATGGAAGGGAACCAATCGGCTGCAGTGACTACCTTAGTCACAACTGGTCTTCTGTATACTTCCACCACTTTCGGGCCAATTGATTGGGTGGAATTGCTATTCAGGTTGAATCAGATCAGGTCAAAACAAGGAATTTTAAGTAAAAATAAAGTAAAATAAAATCTAGGCAATTCAGAACCAATGGATGACTTCGCAAGTCAAGTTAACCTACGCGCAACATGCACTGAATTGATGGCCATCAAGTCAATTCCTATCAAGTCATTTTATAATATAGGCCAAGTACCGACGTCAAATCCAAATGAAGTTCAAGCTGAGTTGAAGATTCATAAAAATCAATTCCACCAAGTCCACAAAAGTGGAATCGAGTCAATTAATTCCAAGACTGGAATTAACTTGTGGCCATCACTGGAAGCTGTTAAACGGTTTTTTTAAAGTTGGTTTAGGTACTGACATCTGATGAGTCGACTATTTCAGGCGGAAAACTGTTTTCGATGTTGTACAATTCCACCACCACATTGATCGCATTTGTGGCTGTTCGTGAATACTTAGGAGGGTTTAGGAAATGTTGAAGTTCCAAGCCTCATGTCATTTGTGGGCTATCATTGGGCCTGCAGTGTAAGACAGCCCTTGACAGGTCACAAAGGCTGTTGGTTTGAAGTTTGGCATGCCAACACCTTCCCAACACTGCCAATTCAATGCCGTATAGACTATACCGAGCCTGTCACCAAATGTTACACACGTGTTTTCCCCGACACAAGTGGAGAGAGAGGGCAAGGAGGCGCTGATGTAGCCTAAAAGAATCTAGGTTGCTGTAAACAACGCTTTAACTCACGTCTTCGTAGCATAAAAATTAAACCGTTTGAGTTAAACAAAACATCAATTGATTAAAGTATTGCTACATTTTAGAAACCGTGGGGAATTTAGCGTGCACCAGACTGGTACAAGCTGCTACTAGTGTTGTTTTTTTAAAGCAAGATCAGTAGTTATGATGTTTTACACGCAAACGAACAAACTTTTTTTTTTCTGACGAAGTAATCGTTGACTTGCTAAATGTTTGTTTGTGTCGTCAGGCTTCGTGGTTACATTAAAAAGTGTTTCTTGTGCGATTTTATTGCTTCACTTCACATTACTCCGTGTATATGCCATTATGCAAATGATCGGCTCGATGGGTGTTGGTCTGTAAACGAACAAGTCACGCAATGAAACGAGTTACTAGTATTATGTAACATTCTTTTACAACTTACCCCATCCACAACAATACAAATGCGACGTGGAGGAAATAATTTTTTTTTGTAAAATAAATGTCAATTACAACACAATTATCCACCACTTGCAAAAATGCATTCTTGGATCAATTTCAAACAAAACTCTTATTTTGACTGAATGCGAATTTTTTTTTTATTAGTTATTATTTTTTTCCGTTTAATTCCAGCAACAAGAGGAACGACGCTTGAATCGCTTGAACGCTTCGACCAGACCCAAAAGTGCCGTCATCAGACAAGTGGCACAGAGATTCCAGGAAAATGCACGCGCTAAATATGAACAGAAACTGGAAACCATAACCGAAAATAGGTAAGAATTATTTTAGTATAAAAAGTTCTATCTTTGTCCCTAATGACTACTAACAGTAAAGGAATGCGCAGAGGTAAATCATTAACGTATTTTGTCAAGACAATGCTGTGAAAGCGGATTTCTTGGACCCAAAAAATTCTCATTTGTTTAGATTAGATGGCAGTTTGTACGATTTTCAGAAAGTTGAATCTTTTCTTTCCAATTTATAACCTTAATATATGTTTCTCAGTGTAAGTGATTGGAGAAAACGTTTTTAGGCATAAGAAAACCTCTCTCACAGCATCGGCTTGACTAAAGACACCGTTGTTTTCTACCACCATTTGTATGCAGTGCCCCTTGTAGCTAGCTCCAGATGTTAGCCTCGTCACCAGTAAGGCTCTACATATCGTTCCCAACAAGTATGAAAACACTTGGAAGTAGAGGAAAGAAAAACGGTAGAAAGTTTACCTTTTCACAAATGAGTCCGCCAAAAGTCGGCTCCTTTTACGGGCACAAAACCTATTTTTTTTAATGTCATAAGTAAATATTGGGTCTTTATAATTAGGTGATGGAAGTAGACGTCCACACAATTATTCTAATTCTAAAATAAATTGCTGTTTAGGAATCGACTGTAACGTTTGTTTCAGAATTTTGGGCAAGGCTGCACCGACCGATACCAACTTAACCGATCCGATACCGGTACCGATCGAGTTTTTAAAATTTCCTGATATCATGACCTATGCAGATATCCATAATTTAATGCCTAATTGTTTAACAGTCATGTAGTTTTCTTCGAAAGTCCAACGATTACTAACATTTAAAATGTTTAAGCAAAAACCAACAGATCAAATATAGCTACGAAGATACTAGAGTGATGTCTCGAGAAAAACGTAGCAAACCCAATGTTGTAACTCGAACACCGATACCGATACCTCAAATATCAACCACCGATCCATGATTGGTATCGGGATCAGCCTCGATTTTGGGTAAATAAAATAAAATGGAAGAAGAAAAGAAAGCTCTTCAGTTCAATTACTGATAAAAATGGACATTTGGTGACCTTTTCTGATACTTACGTTTTTTTTCGAAAAAAAAAATGGTCTTGCTACAACTTACTCAATTCATGACGTTAACACTTCCAAGTTAATCATAATCACAATGAAATGTTCAGCACTCACGTTTTTGTTTGTTCGTTTGGTTGTGAATTGTTGGGGTGTACACTTGAACCCAACAACCATTGTTGACGAAACCCAAATCCAGTTCATCGGGTTTCATCGGGCAGATGACCGGAAGTGGTTAAAACGCTCGCTACAAAACCCTTTGGACCTTTCTAGCTACGAGGAGTGACTTTAATGACCCTAACCTTCTCAAAATGGCGATGGCTACAACCACTGAATTCATTACTAAAAAAAAAAACATTAAAACCGTTTTCACTACTAAAAAACAACATTAAAACAATTCAGTTTTAATGCTGTTTTTTAATGGTGAAGTTTGATTTTTGCTTAAGAAATTTGGATTTTTTTTACAGTATCTCCTTGGGATTAATCGAAAATTACATTCAAACATTTGGAAATAAACTTTGATTTTATACACCCCTGGAAAATAAAATACTAAGTGGAAAATAATTAGCCTCCAGGAGCTCACATCGCCATTATCTTTTCTCCCTAAACGCGCTCGTTTTACTCCAGCTGCCCCCTATACCGCTTGACACTTCCCCGCAATGTCTGATAGTCGGGCGGATGGCCAGCCTTTGGGGGTGTTTTGATCCTAAAAAGGCATTGTACTATGTCTACGATTGTACATCACATCCGACATTTCGTGGCCACAAATCTTAACAGCCCATTTTGTATGTTGCCTACGCAAAAGCCATCCTACCCGCATGGTGTGCAGTGAAGCCTGACGATGACCGCTGATCAATATTTTGAGCAGCTCGTTAACGTTGGTGAATACAACAGTCCTCGTCGTTTGTATTTGTATTTTGGGTTGTTTAAAATAATCCACTGATACAAGGGATGTTCTTATGCACACTTGTTTGAATTGACAGTGTTATCTCGCATCGAAATTTTAATCAATTTTCAATAGGTTATTTATTTTATTAATGTGGCTAACTAATTTTAGATATAGGTTGCCCAAAAGTACGGCCCACAAAACGATGAAGTGATTGTTGATTAGGCCCAACGCCATTACTCTTGCAACAAAGCAAACGAGAGAAATTGCCGATGCGCCACTTGGCACACATTCTTTGGAAATATGCAAATGTGTGGCTTACAATGGATTTAAAACTGCACAATCTTTAGACATGGCTAATTGACTCTTAACAGACTCAATAGAGGAAGTGGCAATTAGAAGCAAAACAAATACGTTCTAACTTGGCTTCTTGCATTACGATCAACTAGCAACCAAGCAGCTACGATGAAATTACAAGCGAACGACCAGTTCCATAAATCTGTTCGTATACACCAATTTATTACGTGAAAATGTGCAAAGCGAGCGAGTGACTTTTCAGTCATTAGTCTCGCGGTTCACTGTTTAACCTAATTCGGTTTACAATAATTTCTAAACAGTTACGTCAACGGGTAATTTAGAGTTAGTTTATTAAAGAATAACTTATTAATAACGTCATAATAATAACCGTCAAGGATGTTTTAACTTATCAGAATACTAAATAAATTTATATAAAATGCTAATAAATTATTACTTGACTCTACAAAATTTATTAGAACTTGACAACTGTATAATACTGCCGCAATAATTTCCAGAATGTAATACTCATAGGCTGTGAGACTGCCCTAAATATTTTTAAACATCCTACAACTAGAAGGAAAAGGACACCACTCCCCCCCCCCCCCCCCCACCAACTTTCTTATTTTGTCCTGCCAACACAAATAAAGGTAACTAGCTCATCCCGGTCTAATAGGATGCCATGTTGTCCCAGAGCCCCGTTTTTTGTCGGATTAGCGTTTGTTTTTAATGGGCCCCGAGTTTTTCGTCAGCAATCCATGTCGTAATGTTTCGTTTGTTACTTTATGATACTAATAATCGACATTATCCTTCATATTGCCGGCCGCTGACGCTTTTCCACTACTACCGTGCACAGAATGAACACGCTCGTCCTTTTTCATTGCTACCTTGCAAAGAATGAACATGCTCCCCCTTTTTAGTGCCGCCATGACAAGAATGAACATGCTCACCCTATAACATTAATTCATGCGTTTGGATTTGTTGTCACAATGCTGCTTTCCCCGTCGTCGCCTTCGCAAACCATTTTTTAGGAGAAGCATCCCGTTTTTCAACAATAAAAAAAAGTTAATAGCTTAATTAATTTAATAGCTTAATAGTTGTTAATAGTTAATAGTTAATTAATAGTTATTAATAGTTAATAGTTAATTAATAGTTATTAATAGTTAATAGCTTAATAGCTTAGTAGCTTAATTAGCTTAGTTAATAACAAATCAATTCTGTTCAAAGCTACGGCACCGGCTCAACCCTCAACCAACAATTTCCGCTGTCCCTTGCACACCCAGACAATTCCGAAATGTACAATGAAACTGCAATATTCAGAGTCAAAACCCAAATCGACCAAATCTGGTGTTACAAAACTAAACCCCTTAAATGTGAATCCGGTCTTGTTCAAACTTTAAACCAGCGTTCACTAAATTAAAGTTTTGAGTTAAATTCAAAGAGAGGCTTAAACCCCTCAGCCAATCACAACTTATGGTAATGAATATCGGGTTTAACTTTAAGCTACTAAACTATTTATTACCAAACGGAATAATAGCTCCGTTCGACCCAGGTCACACCTAAATAAATCAATACGTTCTGTACAGTTTGAGCGTTTGACTGAATAGGCTGTCAACCAGTCTAAAGCCAGAATTCTGAGCAGAGCTACTAACATGAATAGAGTGCAAACCACAATGTGGTACGTTTAGGCTGTCTGTTATTGCCTTGCCTCGTCACCCCATAAGACCAACAAGAATACCTCTTGTAATTAATTTAGGCCTAACCTATTTGCCTGAATAAAAGGGCAAATGCCTGATATATTAACCTGGAGGACTAGCTACTAAGGCTGCATCGATACCGAATCGGTCGGTTGCCCATATTGTGGTATCGGTATCGGTTCGTAATGGCAAGTGTCGCTGAAATATCGGTAACGCTGGAACTGTTCGAGATTATGACATGCAGTTTACGGCGTTTTGCTCAGGAAATCAAAGAGTATCTTCCTATTATTTAACTGTTGATTACTTTTTTTAAAATTTTAATAATTATTGGACTTTTTAAGAAAACTACACCATTGAGAAAAAATTGTAGATTAAATGTTGTATGTCTGTATTGGTACTGGTATTGGCAAAATTGTTAAAACTAAATCGGTATCGGTATCAAATCGGTAAAGTGGGTGTTGGTGTAGCCTTACTACCTACAGCTATGAATACTTAGAAATAAGAGTTCGGACTCTTACAACCTAAGTCACTTTTATCTGCACAACTCAATAGTTTCAATGCTTACAAAAGTTAGGTAACAAAAGTTAAACAAACGTTAAAGTATTGTTGAGATAAATTTAAATCTCATACGCATCCCTCCCCAACTTAGACTATGGATAACAAACATGTCATGATAGTGCTTAATACCTACACTGGTACATCTTACCAAATTAATGACGAATTCTAACGTTACTTTTCTCGTTACACAAAATACCATAAATCTTTTAAGTCATTGATGATTATGCGTTACCGTTAGCTTAGCTTTCCATAAATCCCTTAAGTTATCGCCTACAACTCAACTAATCGAATTATTTGATTTAGGAGCCCAAAAATAGGAAACTTCAAGACTACAACGGAGTCTTTTAATATTGACCATTGAGTATTAAACTTAAGTAGTTTTAAACTCACATACATAAGCCAAGTCCTCGTAATAAATTTAGAACTAGTCTAAATATATAAATTGTAAATAGCTTTACTCAAACGCAAAATGTCCTGGCTACTCATGAATTGATTTGCAATGAATCAAAATCGCCTACAGCTTGAAACTCGGGAATTATAACAGCTAGTAGGCAAAATGTGAGCATTGACCTTAATTAGACTGACTGCACATTAGTCTAAAAAGCCAGACTCGGGTTTGCAATACCCAATAAATTACAGCTTTTAAGTATCCGATTACAATTTTAATTTTAAGCTACTAAGAATATAATATTAATCTAATTTAAATCGTGAACAACATCTTATAATAATGGCACACTGAGAATTAAACTGAGCAAGATTAAACATGAATTTTCGTAAACACGCTGGCCGCTCGTTCAAATTTACGCAAACTTAACCTTATTTAACCATAGTAATGCAGTTAAATAAGTTACACCAATAAATTAAAAACAATCTAATTCGTCCAATCAATTATGAAAACTTTTTCTGAGATGTAAAGGGTCACTTGTTTGGTGATTCATTCCCCAGTGACTCACTGGATTTCAAGAGATCTGAACCGGAAGTGACCTACAGATCTGAATTTACCGTGTCCAGCATTGATCTACACATAAGGAAGTATCATCCAAACTCTTCATAAAGAAAAATGAGTTAACGATTTATTTACAGAAAAAAAGTTAAATGTTTCCTACATGCAGTTCCAGTGTATAGAAGAAAATCCATACAGATACAAAAAAAAAAAAACGGTGTCAATATAATGAATGTCAAGATCTTTCTACCAAAACAGTAATAAAAGGATATAAATTATAAATCAAAAATAAATAATTTAAAGTGTTTCATATCCCAAAATGGAAAATTCAAGATTATAATGATGAATTAAAAGTGAATGTATTTTAAAGACTGTGTGTGTAATTACACGATAACACACGATAAAGTTATGAACAGTACCAACACCAAGTTAACACTAATAAACATTGTTTTTTTTTTATTTTGCACTAAATGGTAGTTTAGTTTAACAAGGTGGCTCAGCCTGGATCAAGATGTCAATGGGTCTCCAGGTCAAAAGATGGATCTGACACACGCCTTAATGACCCAATTAGTGACCCATAACCTGTTCCATGTCTGTTCGCACCCCTCCCCTCTAGCTCCAACATACCGATCCAAAACATTATGAATGTTATGTTTGTACCATGATAGTTTGAGACCATTTTCAAGTGCCATTCTCGTCATGATGCACTACATCATCGTTTTGATTTGTTTGCAGAGAAAAGCGCCTTCTGCAGTTACAAGAACGCTTACGTCAGCAGCGCGAGCGATCAGCCAAAGTGCGCTTGCGCAGAATGCTCAATCCTTATCCTCAGGACGAAGAAACCATACCGGAAGAAGAAATCTGACAAAACTAAGTGATCATTATTGCACAACGAATCAATTGGTGTTGCTATTTTATTATTTATTAAAGATTTTTCACGAGTGTTATTGCCTGCCTGGTTTTCATTATTTTAATTCAATGGAAATTTCGGTGTGGGCCTGGAACAGTCAATGGAGTTAGGTCGTTCTACAATTGCACCTCACTCGCGATAAACGGAAACAATGTGTGCCTTCAATCCTTTTAACTGGTAGCCAGAGTTATCGAACGCTGCAGGCTACAAGAAAGATCGAGTGGGTTCAAATCACGTTCGTCCACCTCTATGCTTTTCCCCTCAATTTCGAGCCAATTTCGATTTTACGATCCCAAAGTATTGGTTTCAGTAAAATAATGGGAGCTATTGCGTGGGTGCAGATCGTGGGGGAAAAGAAACCGGGGGAGGAAAGAAAACTTTTGGATTGGTCGGCAGTTCCTTTTTCAATGCCTCCTCATCTTTACGGGGGGGGGGGGTAAAAATAGTTTTTTATGGCTTTTACTGAAACTATTCTTGTTACAAGGTAAACCCTTTTGCAAACACTTTATACATCTACAACAAAACAAACTCTTTTGCATACCCTTTTGACTTCTACAGCAGAATGTATAACCCTTTAGAAACCCTTCTAGACTTCTATAGCAATGTATACCCTGTATACATCTACAGAAAATGTATAACCCATTTGCAAACCTTTTAGACTTCTAAAAAAAAAGTATAAATCTTTTTGTAAACCTTTCTCCAGCAAAGTGTATAACCCATTTCAAACCCTTTCGACTTGTCCAGCAAGACGTACCACTCTTTTGCATACCCTTTAGACTTATACAGTAAAATGTTTAATCCTTCAGAACCCTGTTAGACTTGTACAGCAAAACGTATAACCCTTTCGCATACCCTTTAGATGTCTACAGCAAAATGTATAATCCATTTGCAAACCCTGTATATTTCTACAGCAAAACGTATAACCCTTTTTAAACAACCCTTTAAACTTCTACAACAAATTAAATAACTTTTTTTGTAAACCTTATAAGTATTTTGCGTATCCTTTAAACTTCAGCAGCAAAATGTGTAACCCTTTTCATAAACCTTTTAATACTCCTACAACAAAATGCATAACCATTTAGATTACAACAAAGTTATTTTAATATGCCAAACAAACAAGAACATCCAACGAAGGGCTAGAATTCTACAAAATGTGAATTTATTCCGAATGGATGTTTCCGATGGACCCTCTTTTTGGACACACATCATTTAGAAATAACAACCTGACCGAGCAAAAGAGAGGGAGCGGGAAATGGGCAGCAGAGAAACATCTAGGTCTAGGCCCAAAGGTGCTCCAACCAGGACTTAGAACTTGCAGGATGCTGGGTTTGGGTGTTGAAAACTTTGGCATCGTAAATCTTTTACACTTCTCCAGCAAAACGTACCACACTGGGGAAACTCACAGTGCTTCCCCAGACTGTCAGTGCTGCGTCTTCTTCCCCCTCCCCTCCCCCAACCACCATTCCCCATTCAACGCCAGACTTATTCTACTGGTAAAAAATGGCGAAGGGTAGGACTTAAAATTTATGTTGCCTACCCTGGTAACAATGTCAGGAAAGAATTCTTCGTGATATAATAGTGGGCCCAAATCTTCATTTTCGAATATGTGAAATTATTCTATGTGGAATGTGGGCTGCATTTAGACCAGTCTCTACCTGGATTTACGACACTGCTTGTTACATGTGTACAATCGTATTAATCCGTCACAATAAGGTAAAGAATTCCGTCTGCTGAAACGACTTTCCAAGTAAATCGCTTCTCGATTGCCATTAACTTTCGTTACGAGTCGATTGACAGAGCTGCGAGATTGTGGCAGAAATGAAGCCTTACATATATTACCGTTTGAAATCCTTAAATGCAAGAAACACGGTAGAAATCTGCGTTAACTTACTCCACCAGGTAGATTATTGAGAAGCAAACGCCAAAATATTGCCTCCTGCCCAATCGTGTATGTATACGATCAAGAGTGATCTTGATAGGACGGACTTGCACACAGTGGAGTAGGTCCGCATAGGTTGTAGCACGGAGTTGTGCGTTTAATGTTTGGGCCCTAGTTGATTTGCAATCAAGGTAAGTTTTGTATTCAGTGAGGTTTGTATACCTGTAGTTGATCAAGCAGTTTGTCGTATTCGCAGGCTTGTGTTTGTGCGACACAGGTCGCATGGCTTTGCCCAGTCTCTCCAATAAATATATCAAATCAAATCAAGAATATCGTACATGTGTCACTTTAAACAGCGGGCCATTTTGAACACGTCACATGCGGAAGGTCTGTCGATTGAGTCGCGGTTGGCGTACTCGTCTCAACTTGGCTGTGTTATTACCAAAATGACGTCAGAATCGAGGACATATTAGCGCCCCCTCCTTCTGGTGAGAATGTGATAAAATTAAGCGGTGCTCAGGAAAGCAAGGCTATTAGTTCCAGGCGCCACCTCCATTGATTCCCAGGGGGGCCCGTCGCTTTCATCGATCCCACATTTTTGTTACTTCTTTTTGACGCTCACACTCCATTCAAGCGTCCAAGCTCTCTTTACGTTCAAAAGCCAGACAATTTTGCACGAATCAAATCAAAATTAAATCTGCAGAAGGGATTAGATCTGCGGTCTGATTGGCTCCAGCCTTTCTTTAACTTCTGTGAATTAAAACCCTTTGCACATAAAACCAAGCTTCGTGACAGAATTAAACGGGAGAAAGTGGTGAATTAAAACTGGGAAAGAACCAGTAAAAGGTGAATTAAAACTGGTTTATACCACGGCTGTGACGTCACACTAACTCGACGCCATGCTAAATTTCAATAGGCTAAATCCCGTTGACGGTGACTGGAAGCGTACGTTACCGCAAAAAGTGTGAGTTATCAAGTTACCCCACACTTTTGCCGATAACCCACACTTTTGACACTTGCGGATCATGTGACCGGGAATTCACACACCACCAACCAAATACAGCATCCAAAAACATAAAAAAGGAATTACTTATCTCACCGGTATATTCCGAATGAAATCCTATCCCTGCTAACTCACACATGTCTGGCCCATACCTAAGTTTATTCACTCCGTCTAACCTCCATCCCCCCTCCACAAACTAAAATGAAATAACCTTCATTCATAATGATATACCTATTACCGTATTTATTGAAACACTTCACAAAACTACAAACGCAAAAAAAAACTATACTTACCTTTTCCGGAATGTTCTGCATGCAATCCTTCTATCCCTGCTACCTCATAATCTCATGTCGAAGTTTTTCACTCTGGACCTTCTGCTCCGAAAACTTGAGCTTACCAGCCAAATGACGCGTCCGTCTAACCCACACCTCCCCCCTCCACAAACTAAAATGGAATGATCTTCATTCATATCGGTATACTAATTACCGTATTTTTTAACCAATTTTCACAAACACGAAATAAATCGCACAAAAATGTTTTAATTAAATATGAGTTAGCTTAACGTCCCAACCGTGGTATAAACTAGTTGTAGTTGAGAGTCACGGACACCGAGTATTATACCACGGCTGCGATTATCTCGGGCCAATCATCGCAACCGTGGTATAATACCCGGTAACCGTGATTTTCTCACCAATAACAAATACTTACCGCTTCGCTTCATACGTGGTAGAGAAATAGATGCTATCAACCCCACTCTGGCTACATTTCTTGTTCCGAGGTTGTTTGAAAAGCTGGATCGGGAAGAAATTTTTTTCTATTTTTTTCTCACACTGGTTTCGCTCGAGGTTAATAATTTTTTTTAATAAAAAAAATAGTAGGGCCTTGAATTCCTTGAAATTGTTAGCCATTTCCTCGAAAGCCCTTCAATTTAATTTTTTTTTTTGCTCTTAATATAAAATAATGCCATTGCTTTTAGCAAGACAAACTTGTTTCAAGTAAGTTGCATATTTGTCGTAAAATAAATGGACTTGTCAGGCTGCCAGAGCGGGGAATCGATCCAACGACCTTTAAAGCCAAAAGCCGAGGCCCTACCACTGAGCTGTACTGACACGGCCTTGTCAGCATGGCTCAGCGATACGACCGCGGCCTTTGGTTCCAAACGTCGTGGGGATTCTCCACTCAGGCTGTCTGACATATAAGTCCAAAAGGCAACGTAAATAGGTTTGCATCTGTATTTATCTAACTCTTGTTGAGCCTTTGGCTTTCCGTCTTTGTTGTACAAATGTTGTTGAGCTTATTTTTTAAATTTTGTTCCTCCACACGTTTTCGTCAATTGTTTACTGAGCTATTAAAACGAATCAATGAAAAAAAAATCTGCGGAAAAAAGTTAATGGAAAAAAAGCGGGTGGAAGAAACATACCTACTGAAACTTAAAGCGCTTGAAAGGCCTGCATCAACTTGCTGCATTATATAATCGAACGTTTCAAGAAGTTTAGTTACTCAAGATCTGCCAGTGACCAAGTCTAGTCGAATACTTCTTGCACGGAGATTGATGTTAGCGTTACAAAGTTACAGACGCAGTAAGACGCACACACAGTATGTTTATAAAAATATCAGGCTATGTCGCTAACTTGAAGCCAGGTTGTCAACAATAGAAAATCTTGCGTGGCATCAACGGGGCTGGGGGGGGGGGGGGGATGTGTTAGTTTGCCCCAGGGGTTCGGGGACGGGCCAATTCCACAAAATAATTAAGGAGGCATGGGGCTTGTTTGTTTCGTTAAAAAAAATAGCTTTGTAGTTTGTGCATTCCTTCGCTTGGTGCAAGCAAGTCCTAGATAGTACTAGATAGCGCTAGATATTCTTTTAGTCGGTGACAACCTGCTTGTAAAAGAAAGGAAATGTGCGTAAGAGTTTCACAATTTGTAGTTCAACACCTCTACTCACAATAATAACTGTTCAGAAAAGGGAATATTAGGCTATGCACAAAGTAAAAAAAAAATGTTAAATTTAGAACTCTAAACGCTCTTCTTTCATTAGTGCTACAGTAGATGGGAGTTACTAAAAGCGCTCTTAGTCACTAAGACCCCCTAGCTGGTGGATCCGCAACTTGATTCCCGATACACAATACGTAGCGACTTTATGTATTTTGTTTGCGGATTGTTTCGAATTTCAAAAGGTAGAGGAAGTCAAAAGTGCTTGCTGTACTATTTCTTATGAGCCTTAAGGGACCGTCACGCAAAAGAGGGTAGGAATATCAGTGACTGTTTCGAACAAGGGCACTAAATTTGTGACGTCACACAAGACAAAAACAGGCCATCAACCATCGGGGTGATCGGCTAAAATCTGGCTAGAGGACTAATTACGGAGAAGAAAGCAAAAAAATTGTCATCAATTGTGTCCCTCTTTATCAGTAACAAAAAAGCGGGAGGGGTCGACGTTTGTGACTTCATTTTGTAGAGAGAGGGTAGGCAGCAGTAGTGACAAAGTGTAACAGAGGAGTAGGGGAAAAAAGACGCAGAAATGAAGCCAATTGGAACTGTGGAGGGGAGAATATCCAGAATATACTCCGTAGCTGCTGAAGGTACCTGGTAGTCGCTCACACTAACCATTGCACAAGTTCACACACACACACAATTCAAGCACTTTGAGGACTTTTTTAAAACAATGTAATTTGTGAAAGACTTTTCCAAGAGTAATAGAAAATGTTCAATGACCTTTATTAATCAACAAACAACGACTCATTAACACCTAAAATGTTTACGTTTTATTCGTGAGCAGGATGGGGGAAAAAACTACGGGGAAAAAACGAGCAAAAAAAGCTGTGGTAAAATAAGCCTGAGGGTAAAATTGGTTTTTTTTATTTCTGCGCTGTTGATGTTATTATAGATTAGGTTGCCTTAGCTCGAATTTCACCACGCATTGAAAGGAGTTTCACTAGTTATGGTTTTTTTTTTCCTTCGGCTTTTTTTGCAGTTTTTTTTCCTAGAATCGTTTTAAACAACCCGATGAAAACAACGGAGGAACAAAATTGAAAAGGTATGCTCAACAACGTTTTACAACAAACATGTAAGTTATTTAAAACAAATTGCAAGTTGGTCTTTGTCCTGCTCAAAGCAAGGATATTATTTGAAATTACGACAAAAAAAAAACTAAATTCAAGAACTTCGAAGACGTAGCTAAACAATTTTAAGAAATTCAAGGCCTTGCATTTTTTCTTAACAAATTCAAGCTTTTTCAAGGACTTTAAGCACCTTTGGTGAATCCTGAGTATCGTAATTGCAGGCAAGTATTCGTTCCAGTAACGGACGAAACAAGCTTTTTTTTCAGGTAGACAGACTTGCAATGCTTAGCCATCACCTTTCGCCGATTGAAGATTCCAGGAATTTCCTAACAAAACTGTTCTCTCCTTCTCGAAATAACCACAACAGTTCAAAAGGATGTTAAGCCTACTATTTATTACCTTTTTCCTAATAGCCCACTAATATCATCTGTGAACAGAAAAAACAAGAATACAACAGTGATTTATGAAGCTTGATTTTGTACGGTATATGTGATGGCACGTATAGTTGTTGAAAATGTGCAAGCCAAAGCTCGATTGTTCGATGAACTGTAGTGGTGGGGAGACTCGCTTGCCTCCCTCGCCCTCCGCTCAAAAAAAGAAAAAGTTTAAGATTTTTTTTTGTGGCGGGAAGAAGGGTAATTAGTTTAGACTTATTTATGCTCCTTTTTTTTTTTGGTTTAAATAACGGTATGCAGTTTCTGTTAAGGGTAAAAAAAAAAGGGTAAAACTAGTAAAGGGAAAAAAATACTTCCCCAGTAAAAAAGTACAGTACCATTCATTAAAACACCTGTAATCATACTTTTTCAACGCATTTTTTTTTTTTTTACAAAGCATCAGTGGAACACCTGTGAAGGACGAATGGACATTTGTGCAAGTACACCTCCACTGGTTCAGCGATTTAAAGAGAAGTCGGGGTCAGGAGATAGGAATCCTATGAGCTCGCGTCGTCGAGTCCTTTTATCGCAGTATTTTGTTTTATTACATAGTTCCAGGATTTTAAAGAAAGAGGAAGGTCGATCGCTCTCACCATGCACATCTCTGGTCGAGAAGAGAAATTAAAACTTCAACAAAATAGAAATTTTCAACTCTTAAATTAAAATTTGCGTCGGAAACGAGCCATGCTACAAGCACGCAGAAGGAACATCATTCGACAGAACCCTTATGTGATCGGTGCGAAGGAAGTGGCGCAATCTAGTGCCTTAAAACACAACTAATCGTAAAACTGTACCATAATCGATTGAACAATTTTCGAGAGTGCACCACCAAAAAGTACGATGTGCAATCGACAGCAAAATGATTTAAAGCAATGCAGTTCGTGTATTGCAGAGGAGAATTTAAATGTACATGGGTATGTAAATCCTTCGCTGAATTTATAATCGTTCGTCTAGATTCGTTTAGATTTCCTATTAAGATCCAACATCTCTCAATAGAGCTAAGGATGTGTTCCAAACGTGATCTATGCCAAACACACACACACACACACCGACACACAAAATCAAAATTCAGTCAAGTATTCGACCTGACGCGCTTCGCTCACTCGGCCAATAATACAATATCAAGGGCTGACAGAGATATGGTCACTATCGCGACAGGTAGACGGAAATGAAATTAAAATTAGTTTTAATAACTGATTTAACATAATTTGCATGGATTTAAGGGTGGAGAAAGAAGTGTTAAATTATGGGTTCCGCTCCTTAACATTTATACGACCAATACTGTAAAACAAAGGAACTGTGTCCCTTGATTAAAATTTTGTTGTTGTTTCTCAAGTACATGTCGGGGAAAAGTCCTGTCAGGAAAGGGTCCGGTTGGAAAAAAGTCCGGTCGGGAAAAAGTACATGCTGAGAAAAAGTCCTGAGGAAAAAGGTCCTGTCGAGAAAATAACCTGTCAGGAAAAGCACCTGCCACGAGAAGGTCTGTCGAGAAAACGTTGTCGTTTTGTTGTGAAAACGTACCATCAGGAAAATGAGTGTCGGGGAAATGTACGGATTCCATTTAATCGATGCTACAGGAAAATCACTCCAGATTACTTTTCGTGAAAGGAAGGGAATCGAATTATCGTATTTTGTTGGTAAGGCGGGGAACAACTTTTGTAGGGTGGCAGGGCTGGTAGGGGTGGGAGACACTTCAGTCTACTATACCAGTTTCGCCAATTCCCGTGTTGCCGAAAATTAAGCACAGATTAAAATTCCCCTTTCGCCGAAAATTTCCGTTTCGACGAAATCCACTTTAACGAAAAAATCATTCTTTAAAAAAATTGACGTTTAAGATCCATTCCTAATTGAAAGGCATTTGTTATTAGTTGCAGTTTCTGATGTTATATGTTTAGCCGCAACGCGGGCGGGAGCACGAGCTAGGCACGTAATTTTGTAAAAATAAATTATCGGCGAAACGGGAATTCCCGTTTAAGACGCTGATTAAAATTCGGTAAAACGGTCATATACCCGCACCTGAATTCTCCCCCACCCTCCCACTGAGCTGTACTGGTCCCATACGGAAGTGGGTCACTTTTTCCGACCCATGACCTACCTGACCAACTCGATCTCTGACTCACGACCTACTTGACCCACCCGATAAAGAACAAAATTTGACCCACCATGACCCACCCCACGCTATGAAAAAAATACAGTCTGTAAATGCATGCAATATTATTTCAAACAGTCCAATTTTTTAAAGAAGTGTTGACTAAGGGTTTTTAGCCTTCTGGAGGAAACTTATTTTTGAAAGAGTAGGAAAAATGTTTAAAGAGTACTAGTAAGACTACTGAAGGGTCAAATAACTTACGTAACAATTGCCGTCGGTCGGTGGGTGAACAGTCTTGACCCACGATAAAAATGTGAACCATTTGACCCACTGACCCGAGTCACTCCCATCTCTGTACGGAAGGTCAAAGAGAATCGGTATTAAGGTATCAGGACAAGCGACCGACACTCTGATCGACAACTGATCGACGCCAGGTGATCGACAGACAAATGATCGACATGGATAAGATAACAACAGGACATGTAATCGACGGCCAATTGATCAGCAGGCCATATGATCGACAAATGAAACACCACCCCATAAATATCAATAAAATCTAGTTACGGTTAGAGCAAGAGCGGTTAAAAAAAATGTAAATAAATTTTAATAAATCCTCTCACCCTGTTCCCCCTCCCCTATAAACAGCAAATACAAATATTAATAAATTGTTATCTTACTAAAAAAAAAATGTACATAAGTCTTAAAACCCCTGTCCTGCAACTCCCCCCCCCCCCGAAAAAACAACAAAAACAAATACAAATATTAATAAAATACTGTTATCTTAATAGAAAAAAATGTAAATAAATCTTAACACCCCCGTCCAGCTCCCCCTTCCCCCTAAGTTGCGATCGGTTGAAAATATGACGATCCTGTTTGGAAGTTCACGTCCACTATCATATTTTAGTAGTTATCATGTAGTCAACAGTGAGGGCTCTTAAATTTTGAGTATTTGTTTATTTTTTCTCCATGGATTATCTTTTTTGGGATTACCTCCTCCCCCCCCCTCCCCCCCGTATATTACAGCTTTTTTTATGTTGGGTTCGTCCTTTTTTCCTTCGCTTTCGTCCACTTTCAATTTGCTTTCGTCTGTTGTTATACTCTACAGCACAATACAAAAGTGGACGAAAGCAAAGAAAAAAAGGACGAAACCACGTAAAAAAAATGTATGCGTGTGTGTGTGTGGGGGGGGGGGGGGGGGGAAACGGGAAATCTGGGGATGAAAGGTGGCGGAAAAAGGGAGAAAAAAACGGAAAAATAATTTCTCGATAATCGATTTCTGGAATCACCATAGCCTGCTTGGTAAAATTCTAGCCAAGGCTACTGACCTGATCTGAACTTCAAAACAAACAAAGTTACAAACCTAGTTTCTTGATAAAGCTGAATAATGGTAAAAATAATAACACAACAACATAAACAATTTTCAAAATGACAAATCAAAGTTCCTTCGGTTTTTTTTTTCCTCAAAGGCTGTGTTTTTATCGTGTATTTTTCAGGTGGCTTTTTTTTCGCGGCTTTGTTGCCACCTCGTGCAAAATGCGGATAAGTCTGCTTGAACGAGGTCGTGGGAGACGGAAATAACATTGGAGATAGTGTTAAAACTCAATAGCTCATCTCAGATTTCAACTTACGACAAAAGATTGTGTAAATCCTAGTCAAAATGAAAACGAAAGTGAAGGCTAAACTTTTCGACTATAACCAAAAATATGACAGATTTTCGGTTGTGACTTCCGACTAACAAAACTTCTTATTTTCCATTCGCTTCTAAACCCTCATACTGACTGCTTTCGTTGGCAGCCAGCAGAGCGGAAATGATCGTCATGTTGAAGTTTCAAATTAGTGTATCTCTACCTTCTAGCAGCGAGAATGCAAAATGAGATCATAGAAATCAATTCGAATGTCTATAGGGCAGCGTCAAGTGACGTCATATTGCCTACGAGATAGCATCTGGAGGGCATAGCTGCAAGGTGCACTAGATTAAAATGTAACGGGAAAAACGGCACTTCTAGTCAAGACAGTGCTTTGAGAGCGGATTTCTTAGGCTTAAAAAAACGTTGTTTTCTCTAACAACAAAAATCGCGCGTTATAGGCTTAAGAAATACACTCTAATAGCATTGGCTTCAGTAAGACGCCCCTTCTTTTCCCCCTCCAGTGCCCCTTGCAGCTAACCCAGTTACCGGCTCTACCATAGAGTTATATACAATACAGGTTTTTTAAATTGGTTTCGTTCTTTTTTACTTTGCTTTCGTTTTCTTTCATTTTGGTTTCGTTATGTTTCGTTATGTTACAGTAAATAAATTAAGATGTAGGTTGAAAAACGTATAAATTAATGATATACTGTATAGAGTAATACCAGTAATATCCAATGGCTAGTGCTAAAATTAAGTTGAACGACATTTAAAAAGCAATGTGGTGAGAATCATCACTGCATTTTCTGTCGGTAATTTACTTTTAAGTTATTTATTTGTAATAGTTCAAGAATTTCTGTTACGACGCTCAAAGAAAACAACTGAAAACGAAACTAAAGGCCTGGTAATGTCGTACAGGGAAGCTTTATTCCAGCCGCGATGTAGGGTAGGTAACGGGAAAATACGGGGCTGCACACAAATTACATCACTCAAATTTCGCCCTTTTTAAGTCACCTCCCTTCAGTCGCACTATTCACAACCTTTGCAACCCCGACCCGTGGAAAATATCGTCGACCTCCTCCAATTTCATTACTGCAGGAAGGAAGTAATGTGGGAAAATTATAAAATCTTTTAGTTAAATAGTAAGATTTTGCACTTAAGTTACTGAAGACTGTTCCTGTAAAGCCAATACCCCAAAACAAAAATTGTTAAGCATTCCCGCCAAGCTTTTCGGTCGTGTGAAGTCGTGATATCAAAAGCCCATCAATTTTAAATTACAGCGCAATTTTCAATTATTTCATTTAACGTTTGAAGTCTTAGTCGGTGTGATTAGCTTGTGGCGAAAGAGCTTGGCCTTTGATATTACGACTTCACACGGCCGAAAAGCTTGGCGGGAATCCTTAACAAGTTTTGTTTTGGGCAGAAACGGTCTTCAGTAATTTTAGTGCAAAATCTTACTATTTAACTAAAAGATTTTATAATTTTCCCGCATTGCTTCCCTCCTGCAGTAAGGAAATTGGAGGGGGGCGGCCCCATCGACGATATTTTACACGGATCGGGGTTGCAAAGGTTGTGAATAGTGCGACTGAAGGGATGTGACTTAAAAAGGGTGAAATTTGAGATATGTAATTTGTGTGCGGTCCCGTTTTTTTCCCGTTACCTACCCTACATCGCGGCTGGAACGGAGCTTCCCTGTACGACATTACCGGGCCTTTAGTTTCGTTTTCAGTTGTTTTCTTGGAGCGTCGTAACAGAAATTCTTGATAAATTAAGTGCCGTGGTCGGAACATATTACCAACAGAAAATGTAGTGATGATTCTAACCACATTGCTTTTTAAATATGTCGTTCAACTTAATTTTAGCAGTAGCCATTAGATATTACCATGGGTAGATAGGTTATTACCATGATATTACTGGTATTACTCTATACAGTAAATCATTAATTTATACGTTTTTCAACCTACATCTTAATTTATTTACTGTAAATTACATTAAGTATTCTCCGTTTAATTTGCTTCAACTATCAGATTGGTAAAATCACCTCTTAACTAAAGCAAAATGAAAAGAAACTAAAGCAATTCGAAACATAACGAAACCAAAATGAAAGAAAACGAAAGCAAAGTAAAAAAGAACGAAACCAATTTAAAAAAAACCTGTAATACTACGTTATGTCATTGCCCTATAAAACGACGAACTCTAATGTAGCTAACAATATCAACAGTTAAGAATGTGAAGTGCGCAGCAATTCTGACAAAAAATTCACAATGTTGGCTTCGTTGTGCTTCTTCATTAATATTTCTTGCTAATATCCGTCCGTCCGTATCTGTCCGTTTGCATGGCTGGCTGTGCGCATGTTTCAACTGTTATAGCATCGAATGTAGTCTATAGTAAATCGTATGAATTGTAAACAATGTCGAATTCATTTTTTTACGAGCGTAGCCGTGACTGGTCGGTGGTTGTTTTTTAATCGCAGTCGGTATTGACAATCGCAAAATCGTCCACCCGACGGTACAACTACTTAAAAAAAAAAACTTTCGCTGACTTTCGTAACTAAAGTAAAGATTCAAAAAATATTATTTAAATAAAATTATCCACTTACCGAGCTTTGCTTCGGCTTACGTCATTGCACATGCTACTCGGAGTTAAGCTGTTTCTCTGTCCATTCTTTTGCGTTATCTGCCTGGAATTCATTCTGACACTTGGTGGTTGGTATGCTAACATTGGAGCTGTCTTGATGCTATGGCTTCATTTGCGTTGGCCATTTCACACCGGATAAGATAAATTACGAATTTCGGAGGTGACTGACTCATCCGGTTTAATTACCATCGACGACATACTTCTTAATAGGCCTGTTGCCATTCGGAATAGACCTCGAACTCTGCTGTTTTTCATATTACAACACTCGTTTTAAAACATACTGCAAGTTTTAACGTCTGTACAGTTATATAGGCATTCAAGGTGGGTAACAAGACAGAATCCACCACGTTAAATTGCCACCGTTAAAACGCCGCCCAACACAATGCCACTCCCCTCCGACAAAACGCCACTTCGAAATTTAGTTAGTAGGGCTCTGTTTACGTTGCACGAAAGACCTCCCCATTTCTGGCAGAGTCCATCCACACAATTTGCTCATTTGCATATCCAGGATTGGACAGCACTTCTCCAATTACTAGAAGGATCAGACACAAATATTGTTTCAGAAGTAATTGTGCCCATAAAGGGAAACAAAAAAACTGTAAGGATCGTTATATGTACCACGTAAAAAAAAAAAATATATATATATATATATGCGTTGGGTATGCACGAGTTGTAGTTCATCGAATTGCAAGGGGTCTTTTACAACGAACGAAAAAGTGAGATATCTATTAATACGTTAGTTAATGGACTTAATGCGGGCTTTGCTAGATCATAGCTTAACAAGACAACGCCTTAGCTACAATGTAGATGTTAACAGGATGATCTTGACTTCACCCCTCCCCCCCCAAAAAAGGCCAAGAAAAGCCAAAGACAACAAAAAGCGACTAAAACTATGGTAAACAGAAAAAAAAATCCAAAGACATAAAATCCATGGAAATAATCCAAGAATAAAAACCAGAGGAAAAATATCCAAAGGAAAAAATCCAAAGGAAAAAAAAATCCAATGCAATTTTTTTTAGCGTAGTTTTATTTGTTTAATGCAAAAAAATGAGAAATGATACCGCTCAGTGAAAAAGTTAAACAAAAAAAAAAGTTTTGCTGGAACAACAGGACTGACAAGGAACCATGGAGTCGCTGACTGCCAGCTTAAAAGTAGGATAACAATGAATATTCGCAGGTAAAAAAAGTAGGAAGGGAATGATCCGGCGGAAATGGTGTGGGGAACGACTTTCACAGCGCTACGGCTAAGCATAGAATTGTGTTCAGGACATGGTAAAATACTAGAGTTAAATAATACTTACGTACTATCAGTAGGTTTAGTGCATTTTTTTTCAGTGTTGAGGCGTATTTTGAGAATCGTCTTTCATAGCTAAATGCTAAAAAAAAAATCTGAAAATTTCACGCATTGTTGGTTTTCATTGCCTGCTGATTCGTAACGAAATGGTCAGTAATGTGAGTCCAGAAGTTACTGAGACAAATAGTTTCTTCAAAGGGAATTCTTTACGTTATTGTCACAGATTATTCGGCTGCGTAAATATAACCAAACAATTTTATAGACCACACAACATTTTGCTCTATGGCAACCATAACGTGTTTGCTATTGCACTGGATTAGGAACTAACTTCTAGATGCGAACTGAACATCTCGAGGATACTCTCATTTAGGAAAGTCTTTTATTTTCCAGGGCTTGAAATATAAGAACTTCGACATATTGTCATAGAAGGCTGAAACATCTGGCATACACATCGTCATTTTCAGATTATGATTGTCAAGGAATCAAATCGTGGATTGATAGAAGTGCTGGGGAAGAAAGGGAATTTAAGACTAAAAATAGCACCAGGCAGCTCTGATCGAGTTAGTACTAACAACGAACTACCTTACATTAACAAAATGGGGGAAAAAAAATAGCGAAATAACAAAATTGCATTGGATTTTTATTCCGTGGATTTTTTTTCCTATGGATTATTTTCTTTGGATTTTATTTCCTCTGGATTTTTTTTTTTTACCTAGATTCAAAAACTATGCAACGAGTTTGGAGAAAATGTGAAAGACATACCCACATTCCTCTGAACTGTAGGCAGGGAAATTCAATTCGAAGCGTGGCGATTTAATTGCCACTTTAAAAAATATACATGCGTCTTAAAAATCAGAAAAAAATCTAAAAGTGGCATTTTGCTGAGTGGCATTCTGTCGTGGATTCGTCAAGGTCGTACAAGCGAATTGGGTCATTAAATTCCTCTGACCCCCTACTTCAGTGGTGCCTATG
>JAHWFP010130875.1:0-14296 GCA_023313725.1 Lithobius niger | reverse complement strand
CCTCCCCTCCCCCACACACTTTCGGCCGTGTTATTTTCACACGCTTTTATTCCCGTCATAACAGCCAGGTGCTACCGCAGATGTCCTGTTCTGTTTCGTTTTCATTAGAAAGAAGAAAACACTTTACCACAATACCATGGAAAACAAAAGTCCACCTGAATTTCGGTGAATAAAACGTTCACCATCCTCAGAAGAGCACATTAACAAAACATTTGTTTTCCACGGTATTGTGGTAAAGTGTTTTCTTCTTTCTAATGTCTTTTGGAAGCCACAGTAGTCGCCGCTTGCCGGTTTCGTTTTCAATCGATATTCAACCGTACGTAAACTTATAAACTAAAACATATTTTTTTATTGTATTTTTCTAAATTTATGGGTTATGTTGACTGTTGAGGGGGTATGTTGTGTTGTTATAACTAGGAAACAGGCTTTGGGCCTATTGTAGGCGGAGCGAACGGATTTCATTTCAAACTTATATTTAGTTTTTATTTTAATGACGATACCACATTTGTTAATAATTCTTAAAAATCTGGGTGCAATACTTAATGGGCTTTGTTGAGCTGTTTGCCTTTTGGTGTGACAAACTGCTGTTCTTTTTGCTGGCCTTTTTCTTATTTTAGCCTTTTTTTTTAAGTAAGCCTATGTTAGGTGTCAAATTCACGTTAACAAGCTTTCGTTTGCTCCGGCATTTAGTTTTTGTTTAGTTATTTGTAGCCTCCTTTTCGCAGCCAACACTGAAGACGTGGGCCATCGCCGCGAGTAAAAATAAAACAGCACATAATAAGGCGTTTAACTGCAAGCCAAACAATCATCAGTACGATAATTTTTAACAATAGTCAGAATACTCAAAAGGTTCACAATACTGCTTTGGTACAAGATTTGACACCGCCACCAACGAAAATGTTGAGCTGGCACACCTCTATCACGCAATGCAAGATAACATATTATTTCCTAACTCTATGACTGCAACAGCGATCTCTATTATATAATCTGAAAGAAATAACCATCACAATTTAGGTTTAAAATGTGTTGGCTTTTAGACCTAGTTTTAGGTTTTAGGCCTAATTTTTAGCGTTTAGGCCTAATATTTATCTCCGATTTACTTTCGTTAGTAGCAGCTTACAACAGTGGTTCTAGATTAAGCCTATTCCTTTATGCGATGCAACACGGTTTTGGTTTCGAGTCTTTACGCTACCGTGGCAACCAGAAATTGAGAGAGGCGGGCATATTATTGTTTCGTGTTTCGTCTGATGTCAGTATCGTTTTATAATACCGCTTGGCCTTGATACGACGATTTCAGGTTTTATATTTGGGATTCCCAACGCTAGTGTAGACGCCACTTTCGTTGCCATGTTGAATTGAACAATCTTCAAAGCATTCTTTTTTTCAAATGAAACTAACGTGTGTCGTTAATGGAATCCTTTTGTTTTTATGGTTGCGTTTCTTACTATATTGCTTAAATGCAAGCATCAAATGTTATTATTTCGTTGAGTTACGTCGAAAAAGATTATTAGCTAGAAAGAAGCAACCAAAATTTAATTTGCCGTTTTTTTAAAGTTCACTTGACTACCATTAGCATGGTGTATGCTTCGTCGGAATTCCTTAACTATTCACGACTCCAAATTTACAATGGTGAGTGTTAGATATAAATTGGAAAATTTTTAAATTTCTACAGTAATAATTGTTCGATTTACGTCAAATTTTGGCTCAGCAATACTTTTGGGGGTATAAGGCGTTGTGCGAAATTTCATTTCAATCCGACCTTTCATTTGGGCTCCACCCAGACTAAAAAAGTGCAACCAACGGACCAACATTTTGCAACTTGGTGTCCGTTATAGGCTACGCTTCGCTTCGCTCCGCCAATATGTACATCGATATTTTTCCACACACCCCCCCCCCCCCAAACTCCAAAATGCCAGTGAGGCATTGCTCCTCACTGACCCTTCCTCTGGGCACCAGTGGCATACGTACCCACAAAGACACTAGCGTTAACTTGAAGCAGAATGACTTCATTAGATGTTTGGTATTTTCCATTCTCTACCTAGGTTATAATAAATTTAAATGAAATACTTTACTATTCATTATGAAAATACATTTCAAAGAATAAAAATAGTGACACACTACGATCAACTTTTTCCTGCCTTTTTCGGTAAATGAATTAAATCAAAGGGAGTTAGTTCGAACATATTTTCTTTTAAATAAAAAAAATGGCCATTCTTAAGCAGGAAGGGGGGGGGGGCACACGATCCACCACTGGTGATTCGACCCTTGCATCCCTTCCTCCACTCAACGCTTCTCCAATACCTCGACTCTCCCCTGGTCCACTCATTCATGAAAATAAATCCAATATCTGTCAGCAGGTCGCCACTCTTGACCATTTCCATTTTTTCGCCACTTAGGCTATCTCGCTGGTCTAACAATTCTCCAATTTTGCTATTTTGTTTGAGTATATTTCAATTTGTAATTGAAATAAGTTACTTGTATTGGCGAGTTATATTTTTGCTACGAGTGGATGGAAAGAGTTAGGGACGAGTCAATATTTCGACTGTCCCACCTGTCAGTAATTCATTCGATGAAAAAAACTTGACCCCGTCTCAAATACCTTTAATACAAAGTCTCTATCCACCCCTTTGCCACCTCCCCCCCAGGGTTGTATATATGGACTTGTCCTTAACACATAATTAAAATTAAAATTATGTACATTTTTTTTTTTACATTGTGTTTTTTTTTTAATGTATACAATTTGTGATCACTGGTCTTGTCGAACATTTAGCTGTAGATCATGTCCTGTCGATCATTTGTTGCCGAAACCTGCATTTTGTGATAAAAGCATGTAACTCAGTACACTGGTAATTTGTACCAAGATGAGTAAATTGAGTCAAGGATAGACCACGAATTCGGCCTTGGGGAAGCCGTAACCTACGCCTTCCCCATATAAAATTGACAAAATCTGTATTTTGTGCAAAAGCTTGAAATTTGGTAATAAGGTAGATTTTATACCAAGTTGAGTAAATTAAGTGGAGGAGACAATGTTTCTTGGACTTTATTGTGCTGTAACAGAATGAACTAAAAATAGCGAATGCATGGTCGTATTAGTCGAACGGCTAGATGGTTGAATTGTTTACTTTCTGTGAAATCACGAATTTGGTACGAGTGGAAGTGACATCATCGTTGATGCAACTGCCAGATTGTTCCAGTCTATAAGTGCTCACCTTACATGCACTAAACAAAATCAATCCCTTGTGCCCCATTGTCTACCACAATTCAGACACTTACGAGGTAACATCACTTCCACTCTTTGGAATGCTATGTTGGTTTGTAGAATTCTGATTGCAGTTTTGTGAAGTACTAAATTGCTGATTGAACAATACACTACAGGTGTGACATGCTGAACCAAGCTACCTCCAGAAGGCCTTTTGGTCCCACCAGATTGCCTTGATGGTTTGGTCCTCTTCAAATGTAATTTGGAATATTATTCGTGACCAGCTCTGTTCAATGCAATGAATGGTGTATATACAAAGTTACAAGGGAAAAAAAACGTTTTTAGAAGCCCGTTTTGGCAATCTTGGATTTACAAAAAAAAATCGATAGGACCTTCCTAAAGAAAACGTAATTGTAACTTGTTTGTGTTGATGTGATGAATGTACGTCTACAAGTTGCGAGCTGAAAACTGTTTTTAGAACTTCATTTTGGGGAGACAGTTTTCATTTTCAAAAAAAAATGTAATGGGGCCATTTTGACAAATAGTCAATTCAGAATATTTCACAACCAGTTTGTTCAATCTTATGATTAGTTTTGGAAGTTTTTCTGGCTGTCATCTCAGTGTTTTATGCATTTTGCTGTTTGGCACAAGGTTGTAAAATATTCCTACTAAATTTTGTTCGAATTGGTCTGCACAATTCCAATTTATAAAGCAAAAACGAGTTGAAATTACCTTCGGCCTAGTGAGCTGGTTGGCAAGGGATTAATGCTTGAATTAAGTTGAGAAAGTTTTTTTTTTCAAGCCCATGTTACCTAAGGCCATTTATTACAGCGTTCCAAACACAGCCCTGAATTCCTTGAAAAGCCTTAAATTTGACACATCAAAGTGGGAAATTTTTATCATCAGAGCCTTGAAACGGCATTGAACTTTGATGGTGAACTGTGATTGATGAAATATGGTTAACCTAAATTCACAAATTGAACGAAGAAATAAAACTAATGAACGATACTTTCTGCTAGGATTATTAAGTGTTTAAACACCTACAAATCCTAGCTATCCGCAGATTGTTGGGAAATCGAAAGAAAGAGGTGCTGTGCAGTGCAAACAATTAGTGATGGCAGGGGCAGCTGACCAACACTTATTCCTCTTGTTCTCCGACTGTTGCTATATTCCTCGTCTCTTTCTCAGCTCCCTACTTCACCTCACAAATCAATTATACAGAACAGCAAAAAACTGGACTTATAAAGTAATTTAATGCAGAAAAGCCTTCGAAATAGGCTCGAAGTTGGCCTTGAAAATGGTTTTCTCTGTTTTGTATGAACCGTATTATTATTTACTCGACTTAAAAACTGTTTGTCCAGGCGGTTTCTTCAAACCGCTTATCACATCAGGAACAAACCAGGCATGCACTTGGGGGGGGGGGGGAGAAAACAGGGTGGCTACATGCGTATGAGTGATGCTGAAATTTCTACCTTTTTCTGAAGATGGGAACATGAAATTCTTAATAGACCACCATCATGCTGCTTTGTGACCAGCATAACTAGCGACAAAGCAAAAAAACTACGACACGGGATGCGTTTTGTTTGTTGAGTTCAGTTTTGATTACAAAGTATCAAATAACTTAAAATAACAAGACAAACAAACGAACTGTCCAAAAACAAACTGCAGTACGTCAAGCATAAATACCATCTGCATAAGATTTAAAAGATCTTTCGAGAACGCTATATTTTAAAATCAGGTTTACATCATGATTTGTACAGCTGCATCTGGGTGGCTTGGCGATTCAGCACTTACCATGTTGCACGAGTGTTCAATTTGTGTGCTCACAAATGTTATCACATTGAGCATCAATCATCATGCGATGGAAACTGAGCTTGTTCTTAGTAAGTAGCGGACTAAATTTGGGTTTTGTTCGTAGACTTATTACTGAGCTGTGATTGCTCCTTTCGCTCGAAACACCGTCACAAAGCACCTTAATCAATCTCAGTCAGCAGGCCAACCGTTTACTGACAACATAAGAAAACGATAGATGGTCAAACTCTTTAACCGGCCCAAGTGCAAAAAGAAACTCAATAACTGACTACGCAACTTCTTCGTTGGAGAATGAGTTCGTATTTCAGGTCTTTTAATAATATATATAATGTTAACAATAATTATAATAATACAAGACAACAAGAAGCAAATAAATCTGAAAAATTAAAACATCAATTCATTTTGTGTAAAGCTGTGGAGGGGCGGTAGTTAACACAAATCACCGACCGGATTTCTCAAAAACATCACAATCTTAAATTATTTATTTTACAATAATAACAATAATAATACCATCCACAAAAATAATATTAAAAATAAAAATCACTACAAACCCTCCACAACTTCTTTTCTCCTACAAACTTCTTAACTCGATGGAATTAGGAATGATGACATCATCAGACTCTCTTGCCCGAGGCAAAACAAAAATATTTATGCATAAAAACATCCGTGGAATTGGAGACGCCGTCTGTTGGAGTGGCCAGTAAGCAAGTTCGTCCATCTAATTGGATAGCCAGATAGAGAGAATGATGATCAAGAGGACGAGGCCTGCCAGACATATCAAGGTACACAACTTGCGCCGTGAGGCAGTCTACAGACAAGACAAACAAAAAAATACACCGATTAGTGGCAAAGATGCAATGTATTGAATCTCAGTAGCTTTTTTACTCTGTTTAATGGTGTCGGGTCATGTTAACTTTTGTCCCTTAACCAAACTGACTGGTACGGTATTTAATTAATTTACAGTTGTACTAGTTTATGAAGATACTAAAGTTCTGTTAAGTTTAAAAACACTAGGTGTGAATAACACAAGATGATAAAAAGGTCAGTTTAAATCTTTGAATGACAAATCCCAAGGCACGAAGAAACAATGAAACCTGAAAAAATCCGTCCAAAGGCCAAGTGTTTTAAACTCTAGTGAAGTATTCACATTCACAAATAATTAACCAGCTTCTACATGATCTCAAAGTTAAGAGGTGGTTTTTCAACAATAAATTTTCAAATTTGACTAAGGTACCATCTACTTTCCATTATATTAACGGTTACTGCTTCATTCAATTGACGACCACATTTGTTTTCAGGTCTATTTTCATAATCTGGTATTGTTTTCATATCACCAGAAAAATTGTAAAACATCCCCTGAACAATGGAAAAGGTCATATTTTCACGTAGATTATTGGCGTTGGAATAAGAGGTTTCCTGCTAAAGTTTGTGGTCCAGAATTGTTTTTCTTCGTAATAAGTGAATGAGTTAACAGCACCAAAACTTGTGTGTGTCACAACCAGGAAAGAGAATACCCCTTCAGCAACAAAGAAGATTAAACCATAAATTACGTAAAGAAAAATCACCGACAACACGGAGGGGCTTGAGCGTGTTTTATCATCTGAGTGCAATAGGTAACAGAAACAGCATTACACACTACGTCTTGGATTTTTAAGAATCTAAACAGCTTGACGGTCATCTAATCTGTTTAAAAGAAGTGGTTGAATAACTAACTAGTTGAACACATTAGACCGAAACTTTAACATGCACAGAAAAGAGGGTACATGTTTTGTCATGTGTATCATCGTGAAACACTAATTGCTCTGGAGAAAAAGTATGCCTGGTGAAGCCAGATGTGACTCAGCCAGCATACCTGTTAAAAATTTACAAGATCACCAAAGCTTCTTATGATTTTTTAAGTGACTTTGTATGTTCATTAATAGGCACCAAAAATTCAAATCTTGCCTTTAAAAAGATGCATACGACTGCACTGCCACAATTGCCCAGCTAATGGGCTTAACCTCTTGTAAAATACTGTTAACCCAAATCTGTCTTAAATACGGAATCTGAATTAGTTTTCAGTTATTCTAAAATACATATCCTTTCATTTTAGCTATTAGCTATTCGTTAGAATAACACTTACTGCCCTAACACACCGTAAACTTTAATGTCAAGCAACGACACTCCTCCTCACCTTCAGCACGCCAATCTCATTTCTCCTCACAGTTAATTTTAGGTCAAGCCAAGGTTCGACAAGAGGGAAGTCGGGTAGGTTCGTAAATGTAAGTTTCAGGACAAGTAAAACAAGTTTACTTCCATCCTAAAATACTTACCTTATTTAGGCAAAATACATTTCAGCAGACTGATATCTTAATAAAACTTATGAAGAATTTCCTCTTTTAAGAAAACAATTTCAAAACAGTTTTTTTGAAAACATCAAGGTTAAGTCTAATCACGTTTTTCATCCTACTTACACGCATTTTTACACAAACCACATTTTCGTAAAATTATCAGTGAAAGTCTAGTGTCTTTCACAGAGCCAATCTTTGATGAAAACGCTCACATCAACACTAAAACAAGGGTCTTTTCCAACGAAGACCATTGCTGTACAGCGTGAAGTTTGAACGTGTGTAGAGTAACCAACTTTTCCTTCATAAGTTGATCATGTATTGTTCAATTGATGGATTGATTTGAGTGTTGATGTGATCATGATGAAGATACTACACTTTCACTAGTAATTTTACGAATATTTGGTTTGTGTAAACATGCGTGTAAGTAAAACAGTTTTTATCTTTTCAGTTCAGTTAGTTTTAGATTGTTTTCACTTATCCTAAAAGGCTTAGCCTACCTTTATTTTGCTATTTCATTAAAATATGCTCTCCCTGTCCACTTTAAACAAATTTCAATCTTTCAACTTTAAAGAAAAGTAGCGATCCACGATATTCTCCTCGATGCACCATTGGAATCGCGTGTTCCACTTGTAGCGACTGTAGACCCTTTTGAGGGCCGGTGGCACTGAATAAGGATGTGCGTTACCTCTTGGAAGAAACCAGACTCTTCTACAACCTTGTCACAGTCTTCACACACGAAGATGAAGCAACTCCACCTTTAGTGTAATGTCTTCCCTAATGTGTTGAGACAGCAGATTTAATTGTGGTTGCAGGGTGGAGGTCCCTAGGTAAAATCCAGAACACCTAAGAACCATGCTGCCGCCGGCCATAGGGGAGCTACTAGTATGTACTGCTCTGGTTACTGGCGGATTTTTCGAAGCACTTGTGGGAACAGAGTAAATGTCAGGAACAGGTACGCTGACATCGGCTGCCACGAAATGTGAGGGCATCCGTTGCCTAAGCCTACGGGTACGGGGATAAGAATTGATCCACCTGATTGTTCTTCTGGGTCGCGAACAATTTCCTCAATTGGGCGTCCCCACTTCTGGAGCAGACCTCTGCAAACAGATGGGTGTAGTTTCCATTCTGTGGCTGAAATCTGGTAGTCCCAGGACAAAGCAAGGACATTTGGTTTCCTGAATGTGTGACTCGGGATGAGGGAGATGTTGAATTCGAGGCACTGTTCAAGCAAGGCTGAGGCACTGAGGCTGAGGGCTCCTGAGTGTGTTCTACCTCCTCTCCGAATGTAGATTATAGTCGCCGTGTTGCCCAACATGATGATTATGCGGAGTCCGGACCACTCAAAGAATGCATACCTCACTGGCCAGAGCTCAATTTCCTAAACCAATGTAGACAGCGGCTCCTCCTCACTCCTATAGTCACAAGTGATGTTACGGAGTCAACTTATCCGATGACTCGACTCAGGTCCCCTGCCATCATGGACTCTACTTCCAAGAGTTTTAGAAAGGCCCTCTGTAGGAACTCTATTTTGGCATCCGACGGCCTCACGGCTGGCAGAAATTTCACTTGCAGATTGAAAAGTTCTTGTTTGGGGTAAACCTGGACTCCACGCTCTTGATGTGTAGGTCTAGGTGGAATAGGAGATCTCCCGTCTGACACAGCTAACGAGCGAGCTAGGTCTGGCACAAGTCGCAGAGAATCCAGTAGTGCAAGTAAGCATGTACTTTGAGGTGTTGCTAGTGTAAATATCTTAACACAGGGCAGAGAACATAAGTAAACACATGCGCAACTATGCACAATCCGAACAGGATAACCTTGAAGTAGTAGATCACCCCGTTTAAAATAAACCAGAATAACTTGAATGCAGAGGGCTGGAGCAGCTCATGGAGGTATACATCTTTCAGGTTTAAGGACATCGCAAATTCGTCCTGGTGAAGCGACTGCCTTACCAATGTCAAGGTTTCCATCTGGAAATGTTCCTAAAGGATAAACCTTTTTAGTCGGTGCAAGTTGAAGAGCAATATCATGCCGCCGCCCTTCTTTGGGATGATCCTTGCCGAGCAATACAACCGTGTTGTTTCTGAAGGAGATCTCTGAACTGTGTCCTTTGCCATTGGAATGGCCACTTCTTCCTTAAGAAAAGGGTCTCTGTGAGTTTGCAGCCACGTTGGTGCCTCGTTCAGCAGTCTTGCCCGTTCCCACTCATCGATGTGAACCCCCCCCCCCCTCCCGTGCACACACACCGGTCGGCAAAAGGAAATGGGTTGTAACGAGAATGTGTCTCTGGCCTACTCCCCCTTTCCATTGCGGCTGTAGTAACTGAATTGTCCTTGGTTAGGTTAGGGCTCCCACTCTTGGTGGATATGCTAGCCACCTCATCCACTACGTCCCTTCACTATAGTGTAAGCAGAGACAACTCTACACTGATTCTAGGTGGGCGGGGCAAAAGGGCAGCTTTCGACAAGATATCCTAACAGAGGAGCAGGGCCGGGCCAAAGCCAGCAAATCTGGGGGGGCAAAGCGTAATTTGATGCCCCCTGTCAGGTTTGCTCCCCCCCCCCCCCCCAAACTAATAACTTATACTCTTAAAAAAATGGTGACTTATTTGGATGGGTGCCAGACAATTCGAACCAGAAAATTCAGTCTCAGCAAAACGTTTGGTCCCAAAGTAAAAAAAAAAAAAAAAACACCTGTGACAATTTGGTCCCAAGTTATGTTAATTTTAGAAATGTTGGTGACATTTTGGTGCATTATAGATTTATGAGCACACCCAATATGTCACTCTTCAAGTCCGGCAGTTCTTTAGGGCGTTTATCATTCCCGTGCGAAGTTCAGCACCACCACCCCCCCCCCCCCCCCCACCCACCTCCAAGGTTCTGGTTGCAATGACGTGGCAGAAGTACAAGCGATAACACAATGAAAATATATTTTAGAGTACTTCATGGAGCACAGCTTATTTGCATTTACATAGGGAGTTCATTTTTTTTCTTGTGAGACGGAATTTTCGTACGGGTTACAGTATTTTAGATGCAACCTAATTACCGCACTATCTGTATAATTTTGGAACCGAACTGTCTGCGACAGAAAATCTATTTGGATGGCATCATATCATGGACTAAGAAATCGTCGTATTTTCGGCTGCTCCTATCCCGCCCCCCCCCCCCCCCAATTCCCGACGCAGACCAACTCTAACAGCATTGATGGATGACCTTTGGTACGTTCACAGGCCTATGAAAGTTGTGATATCTACCCCAAACCAAAACTGGTATAAGAGAAACCGCCAAGTTTCCAAAACGGGTCGGCCTTTGAAGTTGTGATATAATTCAACCATGGAAAGGCTGCCAAGGTTGAATTTATCAGCCAAGCTAATCACACCGAATAATACTTTACACGATAAATGAAAACTTGAAGATTGCTGCAGTGAGCAGCAATATTCTAGTTTTCATTTAACTTTCGAACTATTAATCGGTGCGATTAACTTGGTTGCTAGGATTAACCTTGGCGGCCTTTCCCTGGTTGAATGGTATCACTATTTTCAAAGGCCGATCCTTTTTGGGAACTTGGCAGTTTCTCTTATACCACTTTTGGTTTGGGTGGACTGTACATACGTCTCAGTCCTCATTAGTTCTTAGTCGTCGTTAGTCCTCTTTTTCACGGTCTCAGGAACGTAAACTACAACCAAATTTGTATTCTATGAACTATAGTTTATTCGATTTTTTTCTTTGTCAGTTACTTGCAATTGTAATTCATGACAAACATTGCAGAGATGAATAGCTGTTAATGAATTAAGCAATGTCTTCTATATTTGTACCGATGGTATATCATTTTGCCAAAGCAGTCAAACCCGAAAAAATAAGTTGTCCCAAATTTGATGGGTGCGCGGTAATTTTTAAGAATACCCATTGATGCCGCATGGGCAATAATATGAGAAGCAACTGGTCAAATCACTAAATAGCCAAAAAGCGAGGCCTTAACTACACAAACCATATAAACCATTTATTTGGTAATAAAAGCTCCAAGTAAAATTACGTATTCAATCCTAGGGCAACGCACACAGTCTAGGGAAAATTCTTAAACCATTAAATACATAAACACGGTGCCTTATTATTTATTTATTTTTTTACAAACTTTCCTTAGATGCTCTTGCATCGTTTTGTCTTCTTCTGCACGTAATTTTTTCTGGTTCCATTCCTGCCCGCCCCCCCCCCCCCCACCCGAGTCCTTTTGCTTACGCTTGTCAGTGGAAACTGGAAAATGTGCCATTCAAATCCTGCCTACCGCATCTTGTCCACCTTTTTACTAATCGTTTCCTCCTACCGAGGGTTATTAGTCACGTAGCAGGCATGGGTTGGCTTGCTACGGAATTGGGATGGGGATTTAAGGCCATTGGGAAGAAAACACCTGACCTTGACGACGGTTACTGCTAGCTAATGAATTCTGCTGAAATTTTTGTTTGTTGTTTATTACCTTTTTTATAATCGCTAATCGGTTAAAGTAAATTTTAAAAGGATAATTTTTTTTTCTAAATTTGAACACCCGAATTTGGCGCCCCTGTTGGTCATTTTTTGGGGGGCAGCCGCCCCCTCCCCCCGTGCCCCCCCGTACGGCACGGCCCTGCATAGGAGGTCAGTTGACTCTTGGGTTTATCCTTCGGCTCCGTTCGTGGTTTATGGTCAGTTGTGGAGCGTAGTCTAGTAGCTTACCACTGAACATCTCGTCACTACCATGAAACTGGAGCAATCTGAGGCGATGAAGAGTAACCGTAGACACATTCGTAGCCAAAGCCAGGTAGATGGCGCTATGCCAAAGCATTGTGTTCCCAACCAGATGCAGCCCCCCCCCCCCCCCCTGAAATGGTGCTGCTCAAGTAGGTGGAAGCTATTTCAAGAGGATCAAGGAATGTTAAATCAAATTCTCGCCACAACTGACGGTCCACTGGCGTGTTGAGGTGTTGAGGCCGCTGTGGACGCTGAATCCGTTCATCTGACTCAAACTCTTTGAGGGGCATCTTCATGTATGATAAATGGCTGAGATAAGAGTCGCATTCCATAGCGATGTCCACCGTCAGGACTTCAGCGTCCTTGTACGTTGCAAAGTTCTTGGTGCGGGCGCCTTGCGAGCTGCCTGGGCCGAAGAAAAAGTCCTGAGCAATCATGAGGAGGACGCTCTTTTCCAAGTGCAACTGGCTCCCATCCTATCCAAAGCATGCTGCCAAAATCCAATAATGCACGGGATAGGAACTTGTGATAGAAGGCTGGGGGGGGGGGGGGGGGGGGGGTAAATCTTTTTTGTTTGCGCAGGTCACAGTAAGTGGTTCCACAGCATCGTCCGGTGGTCTCACCGGCCTTTTCTTGCAAAAGCTGGACGGAAAGAAGTAGTAAGCCATGACGGCGATCTCTTCAAAGAGTTAATTTTGGGAGGAGATGGGTTCTACGCCTCCCACTTTCACAACATCACCCAATCGTGGAACTCTTAAGCTTTGACGAAGAAAGATTGCATCTGTCCAGGGTCGTCTCGTGCAGTCGGCGACTAGGTCCTTCCGGCATCAATGGCTTGTCTCCCAGCAGGCGGTCAGCCCCCACGCAGCGAACAGGACGTCTGGCTGCTTCCTTGGGCTGGAGACTGGTGTCTACTGGGAACAGAAGGAGATTACTGGTGGCCGCGGCTCAGTGATGGGCTGGGGGTTGCCAACTGGAATCCGACGGGTTCCTTGGTAACGTCAACTGACATCGACTGGCTGGGAATCATTGGCAGGTGTCGGAAGCTGGGGTCGGCGTCAGGAAGCTTAGCAACCACTAGACCTTCAGAGCACAGCTGATAACAGTAGACACACTCAAATTGTAGTGCCTGGTGGTCAGTAGACACTGGAGGCGGCATAGGCAACCTCCCTTATTCTAGACAGGGCTATTGTGGCACATGACGAAGGCTGACATTTACAAACTGGCTGGCAACAGGCGGAGACTGTGCTGCAGAAACAGCAATCATGGAATGGGGGAAATCCGCTTCACTTCCTTGCCGTGGGGCAGACGGGCGACAGCAAGGAGGCAAGCACCCAGGGCCAATGTTCTTGACACAGGCGACTCGATTCTGGCACGGCGACTGGCTACGAGGCTAGAAGCATGCATCAACCGACAACAACCGACTCAATATTTGCTTCGAAACGTTGCAACACTGCTGCAACAGATCCCAGAATGTCTTCAGATAGAGTTTGAGGCATACCCACACTTGTGGTGGTGTTGTGCGACATAAGGATCGCCCCCCCCCCCCCACCCTCCGTGGAAATTAAGTCGTCTGGCAAGAGTTTGAACTCTTACGGAAACGCAACTCCAATGAAGTGGGTACTGCAATTTCGACCATATCAGCAGGGTCTTGAACTGTTATAGCACTAGGTTCAGATTCGAGACCATGTTTTCGATGGTCATTTCTTTGGCCAGTCTTCTTGCGGTTACTGATGAACCCCACGATTTTACTAGGCAAGTAAGATTTGATATCACACGGGTTGGCGATAAAGACAAAAGGACGAAATTTGTAGCAGTTTAAATGATGGCCCCCGGCGTGAGCCTATGCCCACACCGACCACAGATAACCTTCACCGTAGGGTTTATAGTCGAAAGATTTATGAGAAACACTAGCATCATAGCCGGCTTCACCCGGGTTTTGTTTCGTCCATGGTTGTTTCCCCAGTTTTCAGTCGGTGTTTCCTGAACATTGACTGCGAGAGGAAATTTTTCGCCTACCCCTCTCTCTGCCCTTTTCTCACTTCCTATGCTCCTACCCAGCCCTCTCCTTCCCTTCCTCCCCATTGCCACAAGTAGTCAACAGGCAATTTTTATTCTCCCCTTCCTCTACCTACCATGTCCCGTCCCTCCTGTAGGTTCCGTAATGCTTAATCATATGCTTAATGATAACAGATGCACTCCCCCAACCATTCCAATCTCTTTATTTTCTAAAGAGT
>JAHWFP010130874.1:18774-45456 GCA_023313725.1 Lithobius niger | reverse complement strand
GAGGAACACAAGTTTGGCAACCTTAATCATGGATTTGTGCAATATAGCCATGTGTTCAGTTCTTGACAGAACTTTACAAAGCAACAGATTTTCTTTGGCTACTATGTAACTACAAAAGATGGTTTACATTGTATTCACAGATAAATGGTCCAGTTAAAATAAACCTGATTTAAATCGATGATTTCTTCGCCAATTTAAATCATCTAATCTGTAAATTATTGCAATATACAACAGTAATTCGTCTTTATGTAACCTTTATGCGCCTCACCAACACCAAAAAAAAAATATATATTTTCGCTCATTTATTACTACAACCCACATCCAACGAAAACAAACCTGAAACTATAATAATAAATTAAGACCCAGAACCAAAAGAGTCGAAACTAAAAGCAAACTTTTTTCGTTTTCAAATACACGGAGAGATCATAAAAAAAAAATAGATAAGAAAAAGAATTACCAGCAAGTTGAAAAACAACCATTAAGCGAAGCCTATCGCACGCAGGAAACTGCGACAAACAAAATCTTCCCTCATGAAAAACGGCGAGTAATGCAACGACGACGCCCCACGCACTTCTTTTTACCAAACCGTGTAATAATAATAATTGTTTCTGAACTTTCATGCAAACCAACCCCTTCTCCCTGCCTTAAAACAGGCAATTAATTCTCTTGACGGTATGCTAAAGAGAAAAAAATTCGGAACAGACACGCAAAAACATTAAAAAAAAAATGTTTAAAAAACCATCGTGTGTCCCTCACACCTACTCATTCAGGGTAGCTATCTCTCTTTTTAAAGTATTTAAATAGCAAAAGGCAAGAGAGAAAACGGAGAGAGAGGGAAAAAGAAACGAAAGCGAAAAAAAAAGAAGAGTTGTTTTGCACGGTACGGAACGCTGATAACGACGAAGAAGAGGAGCAGACTGAAACATCCAAGAGACATGACGAGCCCTCTAAAAACGTGGGTAATTTTTATCAGCTTCCCAGAAAACGGAAAAGAGAAAAAAATTAGTTTGCTAAATTGTCACAGAGGAAGGGAGGGCAGAGGAGGGGGAGAAGGAGCATTTTTTTCCCCTTATGCAGGAGCGCGAGCAGATAAGAGAATTTTTGCATAGAAAGCAAATGCCAATGGCAGGCGGCAACGAGGAAACCAATGACAGCGACAGACAACATAATGCCCCTCCCTCCCTCCACACTTACCCCTTCTTTTTACCCCTTCCCCCACCCCAATCACGCGTTCTTTTTACCCCACCTACGCAAAATAGTGGGTCAGCAGGCGAGCGCTGTTATCGCTCAACGATGCTGATTCGTTCAAACACACACACCAGCATACACCTCGTCTTCTCAACTTCACACCAAAAAACAGGTTGTGTCTCTGGAGGTTGAAGCCTACTGAAAGCAAGTTTTCCTAACAATTTTATATTTATTATTTCACACACTTTTATTTCTCTGCCCTCTGGATTTGAATGTCAGACTCTCTGAGTGGGAACTGTAACCCACGATTCTTAAAAACAAAAGTAGCGATATCTAAGAATTGAAGGTTTTCACCCTTTGGCCAGTAGAAGGGTATTAAGAAGACGGAAAGCCAAATGGGCGTGAGAAGTGCAAGGATAGAAGGATGGGGGATGGGTGGGGGAATGGGTATGGGTGGGGAACTGGTAGGGGCGTCGAAAGGGCTGAAGGGTTAAGTTAACCCTTTGGGTACTTTGTAGGGGAGGGGGAAGTGGGATCGCCATTTTGTACAAAGGGTGGTCTCGATGAAGCGCCGGGTCTTGTTTCAGCACCAGAGTCGTTGGAATTAACCCTTTTTAACCGATTAGTAACCGAACTGCTGGGCGTTCGTTTATGGGCTTTCCAAAAGGAATGTCAGTTGGTCGTGCCATTGCGGAATTACGAAGGTCTGATCGATCAGTTTTTTGTTGTGTATTGTTCCAAACGTGCTTATTATGCAACAATACAAATCAGCAAATGCAAAATGTCGGTCATACAATATTTGTTGGATCAATTAAGGGGATTTTGGGGGATTGTGGACATAGGAGGGAAAAAGACGTGCGTTGGACTCTCATTTTGTACTACTGAATACATAGTGGAGCCTGTAGTTCTCCAGGCGTTTGTGATCCGAACTTGGTTTGGACTTTCCGCAAGTTATCGAGTAAAAGCCAAGGCGCTGAAAGAGAGCTGCAGAAAAACCAACTTCAACAGACACGCACTGAATGAGCGAGCGAATTTAAATGCATTTGGAAGGAGTACCAATTTGGTAGGCCGACGTATCACGAATTAGAAAACAAAAATTCACTCGAAACCATTACCCAATATTTCGTAGTAAAAAAATCTAGTTACCAATTGTACTCGGTTCATATTTCCCGTCAGGTATTGGGAATTAATATATGATATCATTAACTCTTCACTTTTGAGTACAAATTCAGATTAGGCCTAAATAAAAATGGCATCGGACATATTTGCGTGTTGATTCATTAGAAGAAAAAGTCAATAAAATAAATATTTCATAAGTAAACAAAATCGAGCTTGTTTACAAATAACGAAAGCACAAAAGCACAAAAAGGTTTACAAAAAGGGACAAAAGCAAGAATTCGTTAAAAAGGGTTAAAGGGTTAAAGGGTCATCTGCCCGAAGCCCTAAGGCCCTATGTCTGCAACAACCAGATTCCCAGGTGGTCACCCACCCAAGTATCAATCCAGCCCAATGCTGCTTAACTTCGGGGATCTGACGAGAACCGGTGTTTCCAGCACTGCAAGGCCGCAGACTTGAATTCGTGTCAAAGACTTGAACAAAGACGAGCAAGAATGTAACGTAACAATACACTAATGCATTACTGTTTTAGAAGGTATAAGTCGCAACAATATAAATCGTTGACTATTGTTAGACTAAACTCTATTGTCGGAAAGAGCAATCCACCCAAAACCAAAACTGGTATAAGAGCAGCCGCCAAGTTTCCAAAAAGTCGGCCTTTGAAAGTAGTGATATCATTCCACCAGCGAAAGGCCGCCAAGGTCAATCCTATTAGCCAAGTTAATCGCACCTACTAATAGTTCGAAAGTTAAATGAAAACTAGAAGATTGCTACTAGCGGTAGCAATCTTCAAGTTTTCATTTAACGTCCAAAGTATTATTCCGTACGATTAACTTGGCTAATAGGATTAACCTTAGCGACCTTTCCTTGGTTGAATGATATCACTACTTAGAAAGGCCGACCCTTTTTGGAAACTTGGCGGCTGCTCTTATACCAATTTTGGTTTTGGGTGGATATCATAACTTTCATAGGCCTGTGAATACAAAGAATTCCACTGTCTAATAGTCACCTCTACCTTTTTTGTCTGGAGTGTCTATAAATTTTCTAATTCATAATTTTTACGTTTGCCATTGCCCAATTAGCCTTTACACCAGCCAAATGGACACGGTTTGGCTTATTGTATGCCCATGTTTCACATGCTTACGTTTATTTAATCCGATTTTTGAGCGCACTGGATTACCAACGTTGATTTTCGCTCGCTTCGCTCACTCAATTAGCGCATCCCCCTTCACTTGGCCCTTCCGAGGTTACCGTTAATCATTCAATCATGAACACATACTACAAACTCACGGAATGGTAAATGTTCATACAGTTGTAATATTCTGGCAGCAGACGAAGATTACTAAAACTAATCAACTCGCCAGCTGTTTAAAATTACTCGCCACTTACACTGGACTACAAGAACAGTAAGTCTCCATAAAATAAAATATCCGCGTCACGTTATTGAGGACACTTTTTCTCCATAAAGAACATGTTCCCTGCACCTGTGCTGACGATGTGCATTTTGTTTCCTAATCTTCTTTCCAGCAAAATTGTCCCTTTTATCGTCGTGGGACAGATAATTCAGTTTGGATTCGTGTACCGTAAAAAAAAAAGACCAAACCTTTGCAATAAAAGATAAAGATATTCTGTCTCTTAGTGAACCACCTATTTGAAAAAAAAACAGTGCATTCTGACAATTAAGTACTGAAACGTAAGCCTGTAAAACTTAAGCATGTTATAATCTACTGTTGGATGACAATACAAACAATGGTTACAACAATAATTTTGCAGTTACGAGCCACTTCAGAACCACGTGCTTCTAGCTGCAACCCCCCCACCCCCACTTTAGAAAAAGGCACTTCCCCATATGACGCTTTACCTGTCTGTCGAAATTTAGATTTGGCAACTTTCCCTAATGAGCTGTAGAGGTGTCTTTACACCCTATAACAATTAGCATGGTTACCTGGTGATTACCTAGTTACTAGTTACTAGTAACACTCAACGTCATTGAGGGCACTTTTTCTCCATAAAGAACACGTTCCCACATTTTCGTGTTGAGGTTTTCTTTGTTACTGGACCCAAGACACCTGATTCAAACGATTTGCAAAGATTTCTACCGCATGGGGAATTTACACCAGTATGCTGAAATCAGGTACAAGTTGGTTTCAGTTAAAAGACACAGTATGCTAGTGCGGCCGCCTTTTTTTTCATCAACAATCATTTATTAACAATCGGATGTCTACTATCGGACGATCTACTATTACTTGGCGGCGACACACTAGCGTGAGTCTAGATACGACTTACGTACGTAAAACATATTCGCATTAAGTAAAACAGTTAAGATGCTTTCGGGGATGTTAAAAGAGGAAGGGGGACCGTGTCCATTTTCCACACTGACACGGGAATTAATACTAAATTTATTGAAAAAAGAGTTTTGTGCGAGTAAGAAAAACTAAACAAAGCAAGAACGAATAGACAGTTTAGGCCACGAGACTGAATCGCGTCTCTGACTAATAAGCACAAAGGAATTAAAAAAAAAAAAACACTGCCACATTGTTCATACTTGTTCTTAAGGGCTTCTGTCAGCGAGACTCGAAATAGTTCAACATTTTAAAACAGTTCAATGATTATCACATACTATCAACACTGTCGTAAAAATTACAGTATATACGTATGGGTCGACTATGCATTCGGCAAATTCTTTGCAAATCCCGATCTATAACTTGTTTTGAGGCTTTCGTTGTTCCCCGATTTTCTTTTCCTGTTTTTTTCTGTTGGTGAGTGGACACGTCGAGATGAGTGATAGGGTGCAAATAGCCGGGTCGTCGTGTCGTGTTCCACTCCCAAATCCAGCCACACAATAGCGTTTCTTCTGGCGGCTGGCGTCTCTCTCACCATTTGTCACTTTGCTTGTCACAAGACAACGAGTGAACAAAGCAGAGATGTGTCTTTACCCATTCATACGTTTTGCTTGCTTCCCAACAATGGTTCGTGGTGGACGGCTCGTTGTCGGGGCATTAACACCTCTTAACTGCGTCGTGTCCAAGTTTATGGTTGGTATAGGCCTGTGAAGGTTAGCAGCCAAAAGGCCTGTAATAAAGTTACAATGAAGCTTATTACTCCACATCACATTTGGTGTGGGCCTGTAATAACGCCACAACAAGATTATTACTCCAAATCATTGGTGTGGCCTGTAATAATGCTGGTGGATTGTTACTCCAAATGACGTTTGGTATAGGCCTGTAATAAAAATACAAGCGTACTGCAAATCATGTTTGGTATGTAGGCCTGTAAAAAAGCTTCAAGAAGGTTATTACTCCAAATCACGTTTAGTATAGGCCTGTATTAAGTTACAATGAAGCTTACTAACCCAAATCAGATTTGGTATAGGCCTGTAATAAAAATACAACGAAGCTTACTCCAAACCATGTTTGGTATAGGCCAGTAATAAAACTACAAAGAAGCTTACTATACTCCAAACCATGTTTGGTATAGGCCAGTAATAAAACTACAAAGAAGCTTACTATACTCCAAACCATGTTTGGTATAGGCCTGTAAATAAGCTACAATGAAGCTTACTTAACTAAATCGTGTTTGGTACAGGTCTGTAATAAAGCCACAAAGAAACTCGTACAACAATGCTATAACTTAGCTTATTACTCCAAACTGAAAGCACTACTCTACATATTCTGTTATGTAAGCTTCAGAATTAACTTCCATGTTAAACATCAAACTTTGAACTCCTACAATTTCGCCCAGAATTGACTTACTATAGGACCAAAGAAATTCGGTATTTGGGGTCGTGTCGTATCTATTTCACCGCATTACAAATTTTAATGACAACAATCGAACAGTTCGGCGTCCACAGTATGGTCAGTTGTTGTTATTGGGACACTTTGTCCTGCCCTGGAGATCGAACCAATGAACCTATTTTCAAGTTTTAGGCTATAGCTTAAAACGTAGGTATGGACATGGCCTAGGGCTTTTTGAGTTATCGTACACGGCGATAGCCGTGCATATAATGATTGAAGTTCTCTTTCCAGCACAAATAAAACTATTAATTTTTCCGTTCCTATTCAATATATTTTGACCAGATAGTAGATAGGTATAGAATGTATATTTATACCAACTTTTACGCATTTCCGTGCAAGAGTAAACGTACGGAGCCACACGTAAATTTGAAAACTGTTAACTTGTTGTTGTTGTGGTTGTTCTTGTTTTTGTGTGACACGGTTTCAGTAAAAACTACTACACCTACCTAAAATCTGAAACGTGATATAAGCCAGAAATTTCCCTGGGCTTCATCCTCACAGAGACCACTTTTTCGATTAGTCGATCCATTCCGGAGTTACGGTACCCTGAACGATCATTTTGATTGATTTACGTTGTTTTAACCATTGTAATTAGGGAACAATGCCACTCAGCAAACTCCAGATCCATTTTTCGTTCACGTGTTATGTCTTTGCTAAAAAGTTGATTGCTGAACGGTAAAATGAAAGAATCCGTGCTAAAACCCTTTGAAAGAATCCGTGTTTCAGCTAAACGCATATAGATTTAAACCAAACTAAGCCAAGTTGTTAATTGGCAGCTTGAAACGATAGAATGGCGTATTTATTTCGCAGATGCAGGCTTTCAGAGATGAGCTGAATTGTTTCAAAGTGGCCAGCAACAATCGACTGCATGCATAAAGCTTTGTAGCGCGACGCCATAGTCGTAAAAAAAGGTACACGGATTACAAACAAAAAAGTCAACTGTGCCGTAAAAAAGGGGGTTATATGATTGAATTTTCACTTGTTAAAATGTACACGGATAAAAAATGATGAGTTTTAATTGAAATAATCAAATGTACAATTGAGAAAATTTCATCTGTTTAAGTGCTGTTGTGTTTTACCAATCATATATTTAAAACGTAGAACACAACAGCACTTAAACAGATGGAATTTTCTTAAGTGTACGTCTGATGATTTCAATTAAAAATCATCATTTTTTATCCGTGTACAATCTAACAAGAGAAAATGCAATCATATAACCCCCTTTTTTACGGCACACTTGACGTTTTTGTTTGTAATATTTTAATGTGACTACAATATTCTTGTCACGGAAAGCCAAATGGGCTAGAAACTTTGCTCTGAACTGATGTACCGATTTTCAATTTTTATAGCTTAAAATATAGGTCTAACAACAAAGCCTCTTGAACGCGATTTTAATGTGACTGCAGTATTCTCGTCGGCAAAGCATTAATTATTGTAGAAAACTGGTCAGAAATTATTAAGTGGAGTACACAAATTCTTGCAAATCAAGCTAAAAGTTTGGTACGCAAGTCTTTCTTAGAAGTAAAATCGAACTGTATTGCCATGGACCCACCATGAAACATCCCCAACGGTCCCCAGCAATCCCCCAAGGGTTCCCAGCAATTCCGCCACCACTCCCTCCATCCCCCGGTATGACTCCAGAGGTTTGGGCAACGAATTCTTGCAGGTCAAGCTAAAAACATGAAATTTGGTAAAGAAGTCATTCTTAGCAGCACAAATCGAATCAGCCATGGAACGCCCATGATGTACCCCACAAGGCCCCCCCCCCCCCCCACCCCAGTGCCGCTCTGTGCTCCCCTCCGTGGGGCTTGATTCATTTTAAAAGTTAGAAATTTGGTTTAAGTATCTCCTACCAGTACAAATCGAACCACCCATGAAATACCCCCAAAGGATCCCCCCAGCATTCCCCCATATGTCCCTTTACTGAGGTTTGACCAACAAATTATTGCAGATCGAGCTAAAAGCAAGAAATTTTGTACACAAGTCATTCTTAACAGCACAAATCGAGCTAAAAGCATGAAATTTAGTACACAAGTCACTCTTAGCATTACAAATCAAACCAGCCATGGAACCCCCATAAAATACCTGAAAGGGTCCCCAGCATCCGCCTGTGCCCCCTCCCTGATGCTTGACCTACAAATTATTGCAGATGGAGCTAAAAGCATGAAATTTCCTTCTGTACATTCTGAATTTTGGTGTTTTTTACTGTAGTCAAATTTGGTACACAAATATTTTAAGATGGTAATTTTTTTAAGTTACGAAACAAGTAAAGATGTCATCGTTTCAAGTTTAACCAGCAAGTTTTTTTTTATTATTATTTTGTTTTCTGTTAGTGACCTGAGTGTTGGGAATGTTGGGGGGGGGGGCCGCCCAGCCGGCCGCCCCCCCGGGGGGGGGCAGGTCATGGCCCACCCCGGCCCCCCTAGCTCCGTCACTGTACACAAGTCATTCATAGTAGTACATATCGAACTAACTATGGAACCCCCTCGAGATACTCTCCAAGGCACCCACCCCCCAATACCCATTTCCTGAGGCCCGACCAATAAATACTTACAGGTAGTGCTAAAAAAATTGAAATTTGGTACAAGTCATTCATTGTTTGAAGTACAAATCAAACTAGCTATGAAACTCCCAAGAACTCCCCCAAGGCCCATCAGCATGGCCTCCCCCCTCCCCGTGCCCGCTTCGTAAGGCTGATACCCGAAAACTTCTTGTTGACCGTACTATACACTGTAAAAACTAAGCATCATAAAATTCGTAAGATGCATCTGAAATTAAGTTGTTTTGGTTGACGAGCCTCCTGAAAATCGTAAAACCATCATAATTTAAGATGGAATGGATCTGTGCTTTGAAGATTTTAAGATGCTACCAGTTTAAGATGCGTCCTAATTTTAGACTTGTTTCATTTAAGATGCCATTAAACGTAAGATGCATCTTATTATCAGATGGAAAGTACGCAAAATAAGTATTTAAGATGTTTAGCTGTTTAAGACGCCATAGTTTTCAGTTGCAAAATTCATGCAGTGTAAGATGGCAGCAATTTCAGATGTTTACGCAGTACGATGGTTTATTTTTAAGTTGGAAAAGAGAGCAACTTGCAAAATTGTAAAATGGCAATTTAATTTAAGTGGGACAACTGGCAAAGACGGCAACATTTTAAGAGTGTCAACCTATTTTAAGCTATAAAACAGGCAAAGTTGCTAACATTTTAAGATGGTAATTTTTTAAATTGCGAAACAAGTAAAGATGCCATCGTTTTAAGACGGCACAATGTATTAAATAGGAAGTGAAGTTGCCAACATTTAAAGGGAGCAGTTAACTGAGTTGGTAAATAAATAAGTTGCAGTGTTTTAGCACTAAAGCAAAACGCTACGAAACTTCACTGCTGCTTTCTTCTACTTCGAGTGAAAACAATTATTGTACTAACCCTAAGTAAATTGTAGTCACGTCCTTAAAAAATCAAATGGTCTTATATTCTTTCTACAGCGTATGAATAACCTAACCGAATGCTAACACGTCATCACAATTAACGAAAGTAGCACTTCTGACTTCCATAATGATTGTAGATAATGATTGTAGGCAGGGGTGGCAACTAACATGATTATACATTCACTTTGATTTCATCCGATCACGATGTTGACCTTCATTGGTCTACTATCAGATATAACGATTAAGATGTATGGTGATTGATACATGATCCTCTTCCACGTTTTTTTTTTTGTTAAACTATGGCATAAAACACGTTCCAAGTGCCTAGAATAAAACCATGCGTGCACTCCTGAGTACAACACTTAAATAACTTTTAGGGCCTAATCCGAAAAAGTCAGGATTTCTTTAAGGCTTCGCACAAGATCACGCACAAACAATTCAAGAACTTTCAAGGACTTTTCCCAAAACTAATGTAATTTTCCAAGAACCTTAAACCAATATTAATCGAGGACCTTTATTAATCAACAAACTTACTGAAATAAGGTGGTTCAGCTTCAAAAAGGGCCTAACAACGAACATCATCGCACCAGAAAATTTGCGATCAGCTTTTAATCATGCAGGGAAATAAAAAACGGGAAAAAAAATTGAGGGGAAAAAAAAACTGGAAAAAGCAGCTTTCTGCCGTTTTTTCTCTTTGTTGGAGTTAGGCTAAGTAGGTAAGTTGCGTTGACTCGAACTTCACAAGGCAAGACAAGGAGTTTCATTAGGAAACTGTTTCCTTTGGCTTTTTCCTCCATCACTTTTTTTTTCCTAGATTCGTTTTAATAGTAAACAACATATGAAAAGGCGTACAGGAGCAACAAAATTTTAAAAGAGAAACACAAAAACATTTTACAACAAACATATGCAATTATTTAAAACAAATGGCGTTGAAGTTTGTCGTTATCTTAACCAAACCTAGAGCATTTTATTAAATTTTACCGGGAAAAAAATTAAATTCAACGACTTCTAAGGAAGTAGTCAAGGAGTTCAAAGCCTTGAATTTTCGTAACAAATTCAAGGACTTAAAGCACCTTTAGCGAAACCCTGTTTTCTGAATTACGATGAAATCAGAGTTACCCATAAATTTCGACTAGAGCGAAAATTGTTCAATTTTTCTTTCTTTTTCATCACTATGAATAAATTATTATGGGCTGTGAGCGTGAGATAGATATTTGGCTTAAACATGTCTGTTCGCATTGATGGAGGCACCACCTGGTCGGTTATCGTTTGGGCCAGTTTTGCTGCGTTGTGAGTAACCGATTTATCTTGTCCAATACAAATATCAAAGTTTGGCCATTTTTTTCGGCCAACTTTGTCCCTTTGGGGCTGTATTTTATGTCTTGCAGCAAACGCAGCTTTTTTTTCCCCCGCTTCGTTCTTTTTCTTTCTTTCTTTCTTGTGTGGGCTGTAGGGAGCGTGTGCAAATCTTCTGAAAGCCCTTTTTTCTTTGAAAGGGGCCGTCAAAACCAACAGAATTCTTTCGCACACATGCAAATATTTCAATGCCTCTCTTGTCACTTTTTTCTCCTTCATTGTCAGCGAATGCATTTTTAGAAGCTGTTCTTGACTAAACTGAAAACCGCTGCGGGCGTAAAGCTCTTACAGAAGTGGCGGTCCAGCGCTGTGAACGCCTGTCTGGAACATAGCCTACACACGGACACGCTCATGCTTTACATTTTTCTTATCTGTTTTTTTTTCTTCTTCTCCTTTTTCCAATTTTTATATACATTTATTTGAACCGAAGGATGAAAACTTTCTTGGGGAGAACAAGTTACACTCACACATAGACGCACAAAAAAAGTTGAGCATACATAAGAAACCGCCTTACCCCACCCTCCCACTCCACTTGAATGAGACGGTTTTGCTTGTGTGTATGTTAAAAGAAGACCCTCCCCCATCCAAAAACCGAATGTTGTGTGCATGTTTGTACATATGACGCCCATGCTTCAAGTGTTGCCGCCGATTCACCGTTGAAGCGAGGAGCGAACGCGCCGCCCAGTGTGAATAGCGTGCATTATGGTTGCGACGTAAAGTGACCAAGACCTACCACCCCCCCTTCCCCCATCCCCACCCATAAGCCCAACGCATCCATCATTGGTCTTGCCACGCACAATATGATGGGTCTTTTTTTGCGCCAGAAATAAGTTGCTGCTCATTCTATTCTACTGGACCTTTTACGATCGTTGTATTAGCAACTCTTTCTACTTGGGTGAAGGAGAAAACGCTTTTAAAAAAGTGTCGGAAAGATTTTTACAAATTATAAATAAGGGACTGTTCATTATTTATGTCTGGAGGGTGGGGGGGAGCCGAGGAATTGAATATGTGACCTCCAAATGCAAATTGTCGTCCCCCCCCCCATCCATCCAAGGTACACAAATAGCCCGACACCTCCCCCCCCCACCCACCGCAAAATGTAGGCTTTTCTCAAGCCTTTAAAGGTAAAGGGTAGATGATTTCCTCTGGAATATTTAAAATGTAGCATTTCGCATCGAAAGGTTCTCAATTGTGTGAAAAACCTGCCATGACTTAAAAGTTTGTTTTTGAAAACATTCTAAGAAGTGTTCTTTAAACCACCTTTGGACCGAGACTCATAATTCATGACGATTGAATAACAATAATGTACGGGATGCAGATTAGCACTACTTAGGCAATTCATTACTAAAGCAAATCGACTCAGTATGTCCATGCCTTTCACAACATCAACAAGCATGGTGCAAAAAGCTATAAGAAAGTGGTTTAAAAGAACTATTCAACGAATGACACTAAAAATAACGTCACAATCTTATAAAAATGTTGACCACTGAAACTTCATTTTTGAGATCCAAAAAATACTTTTACCTAAAACTGAGTGTTTTTTGTGTGACCCACCCGCCACCAACGGGCCTCCACTCGAGTGGGTACAACAAATTTCATGACCCCCCCACCAATTTCCCTCACCTAATAAACTTCTGGAGTTGAAAACCTAGGCAAGATTTGTTTGTTTGTCTTTCCCGATCCCCGACATGAGATTTTGACCGTCAGAGTACTCTCGTTGCCATCAACTATCGAAAAGAAATGCACACTTCTTGTAGCGGAATCAATTTAATGGATAGGCCACTGAAGGAACTTTAAATACAATTTGCCTCACAAATCTGCCCATCATTTTGGAAACACGTCTATGACAACTAGAGACAAACTACACTGCACAAGTCAGTTGAGCACACAGATCAAAGTCCTAGGCTACAGTATACAATGTGACTACACTATAGGAATTTGCTCAGAATTTTCCATGGTTGGCTGTTTACGCTCATTGGAAAGGCTTAACAAGATATCAGGCGATCTTGTGCAAAAGCTCTAAGCCACTGAATGAGAGATCCACCCTCGGCTCATACTGGCAAAATTAAAGTATCAAAGAAACAAAAGATAATTACACCAATTAGAATGTAGACGCTTGAGAGAACCGTTTAGGAGAAAAAAGAATTACTACGGAGAACTATTAAAGGAGGGCTACACATGCATGCTGTAGTTTTGCCGCGCTCCCAGCCAAAGCCATGGCACCGAAGAAGGAGAGAGGGACAATTTTACTAGGTAATTCCAATCAGAAATTCCTAGGATCTTTTACATGCCACAATCGACATGAGCACGAGGCATTACAGGGCCCTTCTCTTCCCGAAAATACCAGGGGTGGCTGAGGTCAGGATCGAACCCAGGACCTCTGGCACATGAAATAGTTGTGCTAACCATTCGGTTACCTTGCCCCTACACATGTATGCGGAAATGCAGATCCATCAGAGGAAATTGGGGGCATGTGTTTTTTTGGACCTACTCGGGGGGGAGGGAGGTTAAATATTTTTAGGCCAGCTTGGGGGGGGGGGGGGGTTCCCACAAAAATCACCTGCCAAACTGAACGAAAGTCATTATTATGATGTGAGTGTGACAAGGTTTTGAAGCTGTCAGTATCAGTAAGAATTTAAATGGTTGGTTAGGGAGGAGAATTTGTAACCCTAAAAAGTCCATACTGAAACGTGTTACATTCGTTCCTATTAGTTTCATCCCAGTTTTCAGAGGGCGCCACGCGTTCCATCTGATAATTTTTGCTCATTTTTCAGCCTAAATCTACAGTAAATTAAATTACGACTAAGCTAAACTAAATAATAATTGAACACAAGCTAGTTTAGTTTAGTTTAAGTTTAGGCTGAAAACCGAGTAGAAACTCCCACATAAAACTCATGGCGCCCTCTATAATCTTAGACGGAACTAATAGGAATGAATCTAAGACGTTTCAGAAGGGGTCTCAGTCACAAATTCTGCTCCCCAACCCTGTAAATCCTTGGTATCAGTACTACCTAGTGTAGTTTTTTCAATAAAATTTCTATAAAAGTTTTGCTTCCTGGTTCCTTGGCTTCTTGTCTAACTGGTATTCACTGTTAGGTGTTGGGCATACAAGCAAACAGTGCGTTCATCATACTTATTATATGAACTCGACACAAGATGGGAGTAATGAATACCGGTGGTTTATATTGAAACATTTTTTATAAAGAACATTTTAAACTCAATCTTGTCAATTCGTTAAGAACGAGACACGTTTTCCTTACAACTAGCGGTAAGTTGTTGGTTAATAAATTTTGCTAAACGAAATCACCTGCAGACAGTCTCAATACACACGAAAAAAAATATCAAAATACAAGGGGCACCATGACGATTTTGGTTTTTATTACCTAACTGAAATATATTACTACCTACAATTTCTAGCATTCCTTCTCCTAACGCTATCTCCCCCTAGAGAGGAACTTGTTGGCTTCCCTGCCAGCTCGGTAGCCTCTCATCTGCGCATGCGTGGTGCAGTCTACCTATATAAGCGTTGGTTCGAAACCTTGTCTTATCTTTCGTACCTCTCAATTGTTACTATGGCAACTCAAGAGAGGAGGCAGGGCGGGTGCAAGTATATTTTCGGTTAGGCAATAGAAACCAAAATCGATCAGGTGCCCCTGGTATTTTGATGTTTCTATACGCCGACAAATTATACATTGCCTGCAATTTCGTGCATTGCAGTAGACTTCGTCACCGACGGCGGCGGGACCATAGTAACAAGTACCCCGTAAGTCCTGTCAATGCTCGAAACAGAAACAAACAAAGTCCGTTCGACCGCTTCGCTCCAAACACGGCCTCTACAGGGTGATCCACAAAAAAACTGAAGACCCACAATTTTCCCAAGTCCAAACTTTTTTTGTTAGCACCATGCAGCACCGTAAAGGGTCAGCTGATGTCTAATAGTACGGGTAGTTTTGAAAGTCCCTTTATGGTTCTAGAGGGTGCTAACAAAAAAGTTTGGACTTGGAAAATTCTGGGTCTTCTTTTTTTGTGGATCACCCTGTAGAGGACGTGGTAGGAGCGAAGCGGTCGAACGGCCTTTGTTTGTTTCTGTTTCGAGCATTGACAGGACTTCAAGGGAGACTAGAGGCAAGATGCAGAGGTATCCAAGTGATCGGAGATGATGCTGTCAGGAAATAAGCAAGGCGGGGCTGCAGCAATCAAAGTAATGGTAGAAAGAAACGGAACTGGCTTCCCAGTGTAAGTGGAGAACAGGAGAATGCGAAGGAACTAAGGGTTGAGCTGGTGCATATGAAGGCCTAGAGCATCCGACGAGTAAGGTGTTTGGCAAAAAAACATTTGTCTCGGGAAAACAGTGATGGAACAGCACGGCGTTATCGAATCACCATTGGAGTTGCAGTGAAGGTCCGTAACGAAGGGGAGGCGGACACCAAAGCCCAAGTAGACGACAAGGAATGATTTGACGGGAGCAGAAAATTTATAACTGTAGTTGCAGTTCAGTTGGTGAAGGCCCTGACCAAGGGGAATATATTGCAGGTTTCAATGCAACCCCGAATGACATAGGAGACTCATGGAAGGTGCAGTCAGCTGAAAGGATCGGGTTGCCTATTCCACAGCGTGACGAGGGTCGTAGGGTCGACGTGGCTCGTGATGAACATGCTGTGCCATAGGTGGCGAACGACCAAACTGAGCCCTGCGAGGTGCGGATAGGGAACAATGTTGAAGACGCCAAGCAATGGCAAAAGAAGACGGATCTCAAAGATGGCCAAGATTAACCGAGCCTTTCGCTCACGGACGTGATGTGGAAGGCGAATTGCTTTAGATGCAGGATCGACATTCGCTGTACGAAGGGCAGCAGATTCCATGGAGAGGGAGCGGGCTGCAGGCCAAAAATGGATGCGAAAACCAGGACAAGATGAGCCAGGTTTACGTATGATAAATGTGGGCCACGAAAGATGGCTATTTGCATGGTCGTTGAAGAGTCGGGCAATGAACTGGGGCTGGTATATTCTTACATAGAGACGCCATTGGAGCTGTGATGGGAAACGAAGGAGAGGCGACCGTAGCATGAGGCGAAACAACAGAAGACCGTTGAGATGGGGAAACTGGTGGCATGCCTATAGTTGTAGGAACAAAAGGATCCAGATCAGCAATCGTTAGCAAGGGACCGCCCAAATAATGGGACGTGGATCGGAGTAGACGGGACCGAGGCCGCTGCTGAACGAAGAAGGTCCTTCTTCAGTGGAAAGCCATTTGCCTGTAAACGCCTGGGGGGGGGGGTGTTGATGGAAGCGAAAGCAAAGGAACCTTGGAATGAGACGAACATTGTGCTACCTGAGTAGTACATGCAGGGGCATGCTTCTTTAAAGACGCGTCTTTCCGGTGGAGATGATGCACATGCAAAGAAACAGAACGATGTGAAGGTTTATCAGCCGACAAGAGAGCATTTGTTTTTCTGGACATGGGCGGAGCGGACGTACTCTTCTAGGCCTTCGATGATGAAGGAGCAACCTTCTGTGCCGTGTGAGTAGCAAGACGACCCCTGTCTCGTTTGCGAGGCTACTGGGCAGAGCGAAATATGGATATTTGCGCTGGATGATTTCAAGCAGAGCCCATTGCTCTTTGGTGGTGATTTTCTGCAACAAGTCCGGTCAGAAGGGTAAGGAACAGGGCGTAAAGACGAACGCAGGGTAGGAGATGCAGTGTGTGGGACTTGCTGACAGCAGAAGGGACAATGGAAGGAGTACTCCCTGTGGTGGTAGTAGAGCTAACTTGACGAAGGACTTTTGAAGCATCGATGAGAAAGGACCAATACTGACAATACAACTGTGCCGGCAAAGGGGACCTGGCGTTGGTAGAGCCACAACTGAGGGATCTTGTACTGAAGCACAGTAGCATCTGGGAAGGACGAAGGACTGAAGCTGGAGGTAAAAAGACAAGTCATTGTCAGGATGATGCACGAAACGAACATCCGGAAAATAGCCTGCAGTGGCACTCGCCAGTGTTAAAGACAGGAGTACTATGGAGTGAAGAGACAACCATTAGAGCGGTGCGGAGATGACCGGGAAGACGAACCAAGGAAATGAAGGGTCAATGACAAAGGACCACTCTAGGTGCAATGGTGCTTGGTGGAGGATCCAGTGAAGGCCGTGGTCGGCCAGCAATGTATATGAGAGAGAACGAAGGAAGACGACACTGCAAAGGACGTACTTGACGGTAGGAGAGTGACTGCCTAGTGGTGTCGTGGACTTCAGTTGTGGAAAGAACTGTAGCGGCAAGTGAAAGGTGACGACCTAGAAAAGCTGCAAATGAAGGGCAGTGAAGGATGCAGGGTAGCAAAGACCGAAAGTCCGGAAAACTAAGGTAGCCGTCAATACAGGTGTGGAGAGACAATCGCCTCGAAGAGAGTGCATCAGCAGGTGTGAAGGGCAGGCAGCAGTCTGGAAAACGAAGGCGGCAATGACAAAGGTTGCAGGAGCGTTGAACGATGCCAAGGACGTGACTAGATGTAGAGATGCGAAGGAGCAGAAACAACGGCCTGAAAGGAAAGACGGGGCAGCAAAAGCCTTGTCAGTCTTCTTAGTATGATGCCAAGTTGCAGGCTCACACCACCGAGGCTTGTGGTTGGAGCCCAGCTGGATGAATTTTTCTTCTGCTTCTTCTTTTCCGGCATAGTCTTAAATAGCGAACGGATACCACAGCTGTGTTTCGGGTGACCACAGTGTACAGTTCACATTCAATGGAGGCAAACGAGGACAGCAGTCAAAGGTCTCGGTAGTAAACAAAGGAAAAAGAGCAGCCGAAGAGCTCAGCAGGCTAGTAGAGAGAAGTCACCTCTTAAGGCATTAAGAATGCCGCAGGATGCAGAAGGCTACGAGGAGACGTCAAGCGAAGGGCCAGCACATGCCAGAGGAGCTGGACTACAGATGCTTATCGTCAGCCATTCATGACAAACAGCTGCAGTCTTTGTAAATCTTTAAAGCAAAGGAACATCCAAGGCGAATGCCCCAGTTCGTAGGACAGGCAACAGTGTGGAAGTGTTGTAGCACAATACCTGTTGTAGCAGAAGGGTGAGAGCAGCCGAATGGCTGCGGACAAGGGACGAGTCGACGAATGTTGACGAACGAAGGCGACCTGGTGCATCAGACAAAGGCGCACGCGAATGTGAATTGCTGTTGCTCAGCAGAGCCAGTTGGGATGGCAGCCAAACAGAAAACTGAAGCAACGTTCGGTGCAAAGGACAAGCTCGAAGAACAAACGGCAGGCGGCAGTCGGATAGTGAGTCACTGATGAAGGGCCCAACGAAGGTAAAAACATCCGTGTGAGGTGGCCAAGCAGAAGAAGCAGTGTAGGTCGCAAGGTCGCAAACAGGCGTAAGCCTCAATGCAACCACTGGAAGAAATGATCGAAGGACTGGAGCGACCGCGAAGTGCAGGAGGTGACGGTCGCACTGACGAACGGCTCACCGAACAAGAGGAAGTGTCGTCAGTCACAACGACCACAGGAGAGTCCATGATGTCTAGGCATAGTGGTCAAGACGAACGGGTAATGAGGTCGCGAGCAGGTCTAAGCCTCGAATGCGACCAAGTCGGTTTTTTTTAATAATGACCAATGGTCAGCAGGAATCCAATGACCTTGGCATAGTTGCGCTGCAAACGAAGGCCTAGAAAGCTGGGGAGAGCAACCATGTCGCATGGCAGCTCGAGAAGAAAGCAAGACAATGTTAACGCTTATAATACGAGGACTGAGTCACGCATGCACAGATGAGAGGCTACCGAGCTGGCAGGGAAGCCAACAAGTTCATCTCTAGGGGAAGATAGCACATTAGGAGAAGGAATGCTAGAAATTGCAGGTAGTTTAAATTTCCGTCGGCAAATATAAACGTTATTTTCGGGGAGGGTATCACATTTGCACCTTGACTGTGTGTGTGGGGGGGGGGGGGGGCAAAGTCAAGATTTTCTCAGGGTTTTGACGGGTGGGGATCATCGAAAATTTAATGGTAACATTTTTATTCCCTCCGGTTCATTTCCCCCCTCCCCTTCTCCGGATATAAAACTTTGGAAAAAAAACACATGGCAAATTACAACCTCCCAAAAAAAAACAAAAAAAAAACAAAAAACATTTATATTGAATAAAGAAATGTACGTCTACGTTATTAATAACATTAATCGACATCTCGTGCAAATCGGCAAAAACAAAACAACAGCAACGCCTGGAATTAGAACGTGTAGCGCCGTCTGTTATCCCTTATGATGACCATTGCATACAAATTTCAAAGCCACCTAAAAAACAGCAGCTTCTGCAATCCAGGTAAAGGTCAGCAACAGGACACACCATTTACCAAGCACGTGCCATCCTTAGACGGGTAACCAGCTTGGTAACCCCATTCTTGATACTGTGAGCTGCTAGCAAGCCACTCACAAGACCAACTCAACAATGTCTAAATACACGCCAAGCAGGGAAGCCAACAATCAGTTTAAAAAAAAATTATAAGTAATCTACGGTGAACGATGCGAAAAAAAAATTGAAAAGGGCACGTCTTAGTGTCCCCAACCTCTGCAATTAAACGATCTTTGATAAACAATAAGCAGTATCGGCATATGGCATTGATAAGGTCTGTTACAGGTTGAAGAAGGATTTGAGTGTTGGTTGCCGATTGTGAAGGTGGGGTTGCAGAGAACGTGTGTGCGGGGGGGGGGGGGGGGGGGGGGGGTTACACAGGAAAGGCGGTGATGGAGTTAGGAAAACGAAATACAGAACGGGCAAAGTTAGCGGGGGGGGGGGGGGCCCACCTCCACCCCCAAACGCCCGCTTCGTCGCTCTTCGATTTCCCCAAGGGGGAGGAACTCCAAAAACCTCAACAAAGGGGCCTTATAATGCACTTCAAGGACCCCAGAGAAGAAGTGAAAGCTCACGAGAAAGAGTGAGAGAAAGAAAGAAAGGAAGGAAGGATAGAATAGAAAAGCACGAGCCAGAGCCAATACTCGGGCGGATTTCTCCATTCGGCGCCGTCACAAAAGCTACAGGTTGGGTCCTCACATCGCGGCCAAAGCCACTCACAGGCCAACAATGGTGGACTTGAACGGTCGGGCCTACAGACCCTTTATTCCCGGGATATAATACGCCTCACTATCGAGACCATTCATTTTCTTTTTTCACTCTTTCTTTTTGGGGAAGGGGGTGGGGGCGTCTGTAAGAATACGCCGCCCTTCCCCCTACCCTGTGGCGCAGTGCACACCCAAAAGGAAACTAAAACCAGCCACCTTACCTTAGACGCCCCCTTCTTTGCTACAGGCGACGAAAAAGTTGAACGCCATAGAAAATAGAGAAAGAGTCACAAGAAAAGAGAAGAAAAATGGAATAAAGTGTGGCGCGCGCAGAAAGGGGTCTTTGGACGAGAAAGGAAAAGAATCATTTTCGCCTTCCCGTCTGTCGTCACCCTTCTACTACGCCATTCTTTCGCCTCCCCCCCCCCCCTTCTTTTTCCCACCACCTTCCCAATACCCCTCCGCGTACAGTCTTCAATTCCAAGCTCAACCGGTGACGTTTACAAACACAAATCACACGCAAAAAAAACTCTCAATGCTACTTCCGGAAACTCGCAGGAAATTATCGTATTTTGAAGTATGAATAAGTTTTTCTCCAGTTAAACAAACTTTGCCTATTCTTAAAATTTTAGAAAAGTTCATCAAAGTAATCTTCTATCGCCAGAAAACCCACAGGGAAGCCAGGGATTGGAAATGAAGACCCTAAAAGTTTCCTTCCCCCACTTCCACTCCTTGATGTTATCAACAAATACTAATCTAGTGTTAAAACACCACAATCTCAAAACTGCATTTTATAATGGACCTGACTACACTTGACGTGGTTCCTGATCGCAAACTGCAGAACAAATACTGTTGTAAATTTAGAAAAGAACACGTGACCATGTTGTGGGACTTCTGCGAACAACCAACCATTAGCAGTAACCAAGTAATATCTTCCGTATTCGGACAAATGTCAAGGCAGGTCGCTCCGAACTTCACCAAGAGAAACACAAGTCAGCAGCAAAAGCTTCAACGTGATGATTAATAGAGGTAGGCAAATCAGTAATCAGTGCCGTGCACCGGGGGAGGGGGGGCTTTTGTTAAAGAAAATTTTCTTTTTGCGCCAACATTGGCTGGTGCCCGAGGAAGAACCTAAAAACTTAGAAGCGCCCACGTATGCAAAAAAGGCTAAGAAAAGGGGCAGGAAAGAGGAAATAAAGTAAAAATAAAAAGGGCTCCAGAAAAAATGTTCACAAACCTTACTGTGCCCGTTTACTAAAAGTTGCCCCTGCCCTCTCTGGAATCTGTGCAAATTAATCAAATAAATTTTTCCAAAGAATAACTAGGCAATTCAATCAACCTGCGTGGAACATGGACTGAATAGCTTTTAAGTAAATTCCATTTTACAATTCCTGCAAGTACCAAAGCCCAATTCAAGGGGGTGGAACGGAATAGTAATAAAATTAATTCCATTAATTCATTAGGTTCAACTCAACTCCACCAACGGAGTGGAATTGAGTCAATTAATTTCAAGTCTGGAATTGACTTGCCTCATCACTGCTGCCTGACAAAATGACATACCGCGATGGAGAATGACGTCTTCGTACGCTTACGTCACCAATCGTTGCGCAGTAACGAAATGAGTCTGGCCTTGAGGGTACGACGACTTTACCCCAAAGCAATCAACAATCTATTTCAAAAGGGTAAGAAATGCGAACAGACTACGAAAATGACGAATATAAAACTCTCCCTTCCGCCAATTGTACGCCGCGCGGCCACGTCCGTTTTCCATTGATAATTCTCGATCACGTGGTGAAAATGAACACGGAGCAAGTGTGATCGCCCTGTGGTCACCTGCGACTGACTGGTGGCAGCGGTCAAGCGCGTGGTGCTACATACCATAAGCATTGTTCGTCGGCCACAGCGACCTGGTCGTGCAGCTTGGTCGCTTAGTGCGCGGGGGCCCTTAGGCCTTCTTTTCACGGGCAAGCAAGTTGGTGAACTAACATAGTGCTTCCTACAACCCCCCCCCCCCCCCAAAAAAAAAAAATTTGTGGAACAACCATTTTCAGGCTTTATTAACACTAACTTAAATCAATTTCGGATGATACAGAAATTTTTTTTAAAACACTTTTTTTTTAAATAAATCAATTATATGCACAGTCCTACCAAAAGAAATACAAAATTTCTTTCTTTCTCAATACTTGTCACTAGTAGTCACAAGTATTCACCAACTGCTACTCGAACCTGTACCATGATCAGTAAACTGTCAGGCCTGACCTACAACCATTTTAGGGGGTACACAATATGGCCGCCACGAAGCTACGTTGCCGAGTGTTGTTCAGCGAATAGCGATGGCGCTGGCATGGTCATAAGTACAGCCGATCGGTAAAACATGATTTTTGTTAGTAGGTGGCGATCGATATCTATAGGCAGCTATAGTGGCCGTTGTTCAAAACAATAAATTTAATTTTACGCAGATTTGCATAACAAATTTATATTAGCTATAAAATTGCTTTTAAATTATGTTTAAAGTTACCACTCAGCCAGTGTTTCTTTGCACTTGGAATAAATGGCGACACGCTCGTTTAGGCACGCGTAATGGTGCGACGGACAACGAACGTCCGGTGACCGCAGACCTGGGCTGAAGGGAGTGCAGAGACAACCTTAGATAAAAATTAGGGGTAGCTAAAAGTTGATCGATTGTCCTGATCGTGTAGCAGGTGGGACATCGTATCAGCACCATGTGGATGACGGATCAGCACCATGTGGATGATGGATCAGCACCATGTGGGTGAACCAAGGGTGAACCAGGGTTTGTACGCGACCGCTGTGGTCCCCCTCTTTCGTTCCATGTCTAGTGATCCCGGTGGTAGATCCCGGTGGTTGCTGATTGTGATTCTTCCAAACTGTCTTCATGAAAGAGTTCTCTTTCGTCGACTGGCACTCACAATCACCCCGTCACTGACTCGGCTCCTCTTTCGCCCAAGCCTGGGCCTTCTGCCTCACCTGCCGCTCATCGTCTTTCGTGACGTGACCTTCCTCGCCACACTATGGTTCCTGCCACACCATCTTTTGCTGCACAGTGCAAAGTGGAAGGAAACGGTCACAGTCGACTGAGAAGAGAAAATGTTACAGGTATTAAATTGAAGGTAATTAAAGTCGGGACCCCCGTAACGGCTACAAAACCAAGGTTAAAACTCGGCTGTTAGCAGAAGCCAGGCAACGAAGGTTGCAACCACCAAGGATGTGAAGCCAGGCGATCGCATGTCCTACCATTATGGCTAAGCTATAACCGGCAGGATAAAGCAGTTGAATCCATTATGTTGCTTTTTTCCTTCACGCTTGTTTTTTTTTTTGAAAGCAGTCCGCTAGAACCAGATTGGCTGTCTTTGTCTTATTCTAGGTTGTTTTTGTTTTTTTTTTTGGGGGGGGGTTTAATTCTATTCCAACGAAATCGATTGTGGAAATCGAAAAGAAGTGACGCCCAGGAACCATAGTAGCCCAGTCACTGGGCTGCAAACCGAGGCCGGCGGTGTCAACGATGCAGTACAGAACAAGAAGGACTCAGTGGACGTCGATGCTATTGTTGAAGAAGGCTTCTGCGGACTGTCGATGGTGCACTTGGGGGACGTCTGGCAGAGAGGAAAGGTAGAGGCTGGTAATCTCTGAATCCTGGAACATAGGCAAAAGTCTTGGACACGGTCACAGGCGACCGTGGTCACAAAGATAGAAAATCTGGTAATGCAAGATGCAAAACAGGAGACGACCCAGGTGAGGTCGTAGAGTTGGGGGAGATATCCGTCGTCAGCGAAGGGCGCTATTCCAGGCAGAAGAGACATGGTGAAGTCGCAGACGAACCAGAAATTCTACATGAATTGACAGGTGAAAGCGGCCTAGATGCGGGAGCAGGCACAGGAACCGTAAACGCTGGAAATGGGATGGACAGTTTTGTAGCCGCTGAAGAAGGTTGAGGTGTCGAACCATGGTTCGGGAAGGGTGGTAGAGGAGCTGACTTGAGAGAGCCAGTCGCTGCAAGGTAGAGATGTACCCATTGAAAGCAACTGGTCATAAAGATTGAGGCTCACGGGGAGATGATCGAGACGACCGAAATCGTGTAACCAGTATATGCCAAGGTAGTAGTCCGAGAAAGTAGTACCAGTGAAGAAGGATAAAGGTCTTCGCAACACCGACCGTGGCATGGGAAAAAATGGCGGTCGTCCTGCACGTCGTCTGGGTGGTGCTGCTGAGATATCCTGGCGGAACGAGTAATCCGTTGCCAGGACGTTGGAGGAGGATCGTGTGGAGATGACAATGCCACTGAACTTGCCGACACACCAGAAATTAAAAGAGGGTCGCTTGTCGTCACCGATGGAGAAGGTTAAGAAGGCAGCAACGGCCGGAAAAGAATGGTGGTTGTTAGGGTGACCGTCGTTGGAGAGCGGTCGCAGTGGTCAAGAGAAGAGTCGGCCTCAGCGATGACCATCGGCGAATCCATTTTGTATGTCCAAAGCAGTCAAAAGGATCGCTTCCATGAGAAAGGAGGGGTCGTGAGCTGGCCATAGCTGATATGACCACTGGAGCGTAGACCAAGAGTCATTTACAGTTCCAAATTTGACGCGGTCGTGCCCGCAGTCCAATGTTACGGAGAGGAGAACAGCCACGCATAGTGGTGGCCCTAAACAAGAAAGAGGAAGGTCTGGGGCTAGCGATTTTATAGGAGGGCTGCGTCACGCATACACAGTAAGATAAGCTACTGAGCTAGGCAGGGAAGCCAACTAAGTTTTCTCTAGGGAGAGATTGCATTAGAGGAAGGAATGCTATGAATTTCAGATAATATACATTTTCGTCGGCATATAAGGAAATCATTTTTGGACTTCAAAACTTACATTTTCAGCAGTCAAAATTTCTATAAAAGCCGAAGCTTCTGGTGGGGGGGGGGGGGGGGGTCAAAAAAATGTCAAAATCTTATGAAAACCTACACATTGAGGGGGAGGGAGTCTGGAGGGTTTGCCATAGCTGCGGCAAGCCCCTTCCCCCCAGACCCTCTATTCTGTTAAGTTTTTGTAAGATTTTGACGTTATTTTTAGTGTCATACAATAAAGTTTTTTAAAATCACTTTCTAAAAATGTTTTTGCGCCATGGGGTATTTTTCATGTTGCACGTGTTGAAGTTATGAAGGGCATGGACATGCTGACTCGAAATTCCATAATAGTGCCAATATAGATCCTATACACAAAGTTATTCTGCCGTCATGAATCATCAATTTCGGTTCAAAGGTGGTTTGAAGAACAATTCTTTGAATGTTTTCAAGAACATACTTTAAATCACGGCTCGTTTTCCACACATCTGGGAACCTGTTGGTGCGAAATCATCTACATTTAACCTGAAAAGGCATAAGAAAGCTAACTTTTTGCGGGGGGGTGGTAGAAAATTTAGAGGTCATATTTTCAATTCCTCCAACCCCCACCCCAAACATAAAGAAGGTGTAAACGAAGTGTAAATGGCATGGGAGCTTTACACGGACGTTGGTAGATTCACGCTTCACGAATAAGCAAGCATTGAAAAACAACAAAAGATTGTAGCACTCGAGCCCTCCCAAAAACATGCCACAGCTTTCTGGCGTGCTGCGTTAGCCAGTCGACAGAGCACAGGTGCAGAAGGCGGCGGGGGAGGGAGGGAGGAGAGATGCAAGAAGGGCGGAGTTGGGACGGTGGAGTGGCAGCCAATTGTCAGCCTTGACACGTAGCAACACAGGTGCGAACAAGAAAAAAGAGAACAATGTTTGTGGTAGCTCAAAGACAACGAGATTGATAATACGTGACATTCTCGGCATGCTACTCGTCAGCAAACCTACTCCGCCATCGTTTCACACCAGCAGGCTCTGACGCTTTTGAATCCTACTCCTGATAACCAGAGCACGGTACGTTAAATTGGGAGGGGGGGGGGGCGTTGATTTCATATGTAACTATTTAATTATGGATGTTAATGTTGGTTTTTTTTGTAAACAAGTGAAACGTAGAAAATAAAAATGAATTTCGTATCACGCAAAACTACACTTAACCCCAATTAAAATCTAATGCATTTCACTGCATTACAGAGGTATCATTTTCCAAAGATGGTTTGTCTTGCCTCCCTCAAACTATTGGCGTCCATCCACGGTTTATTCGATCCACAAAGCATAACAAAATCGATGTAAAGATTATTAGGATGCGAACAAGTGCTCGATTTGCTTGCTCAATCCCCGAACCTCCATGCTTCAGAAACACGAATGTTTGACAACCTTATAAAACCTACAGATCTATCTCTTCCATGCGTCCAACCTGTTTAACTAATTTTGTGACCTATATGTCGTGTTACTGATACTAAACGTGATGCAAATATGCCGTTTTATTTTTGATTTTATTTTTGCAACCCAGTTTTTCTCTGGATTGGTTTACCTGATCCAACTTTGAAATCATGAAACAATGTTCAGACCGGCTTTTCGTGTATTTTAGGGTAAAGAAAATCAAGTGACATCAATGAGAATAGGCCTATCCGCAGTGCAATTTAATTTTTTCCTTTAGTGCTTCTGTTGCTTTTACAGGTTCCTTACATCGGGAGGAGTAGAGGGGCAAACACCACGACACGCAAGCACATCTTACATTTTAAAATGATGTACATTTTTTTATGCGAAAGTCAAACGTGCCACTTGGCCCACTCACCCCCCCCCCCCCAACCCGGAACCAAAGCGATCAACACTCCCCTTCTCTATGTTTGTTTGCCGCCCCCCCCCC
>JAHWFP010130874.1:0-18674 GCA_023313725.1 Lithobius niger | reverse complement strand
CCCCCCCCCTCCAAATTTGTCAGGCTACTGGATAATGACATTACTCTACAGCTTTTATAGACAAGACAATAATCAGGAAGGCAGCTCAGTTCTCCTATCGTCTATACACACATGCTGCATGCATGCATGCATGCATTCATTCATTCATTCATAAAAGTATAAATAAAGCTAAATTTAAACAAGTAATGAATATATCTTTTAACAGTCAAACCAAAAAAACAAAAACAAAAAAACATGAAAACATGCGGTTGGAGTAATTGTAAAATTAATCAACAATTTCCTTAGTTATAAAATTACTTCAAATCATGATGAATGTAATTGTTAAGTCTGTTTTTGAAAGAAACCACCGAAATGGCTCCAACAACATAGTCAGGCAAAGAGTTCCAAGTTCAGGCGGTGACAAACAAATTTTTAACAAAATTAGGTTGACAAAAGTGTTGTTTAACTATGATTCCCCCCCCCCCCCCATGCGAATAGTTTGAATGAAAAAGTTCAAACAGGCAGTTATCAAAATTGGTATCAATATTACGGATAATTCGAAACATCAATAAGACCCCCACTTCTTCGTCGTGGGGTTGTCCGTTTTGACCCCCTGCATATCAGTAAAGGCTGCAACATGCGCCGGGGATGCAGCTTTTAATCTTGCAAAGTTATAAAATCGTTTGGGGTTTACTTTAATTTCATCTGCTAATTTAGTCTCAAACATTTTTTTTGACTCCTTAACACTGCCTGATTACATTCAACTACGTATTTTATCCGATTAAAATCATTCGGAACATGACACCAAATTTTCCACAATTTTCTTTTCTCTTTTAAAAGAGAGCAGAGTTCAGCGTTCATCCAGGGCAGTTTGGATGGAGCCTTTCTCAATGAATTCAGTTCTGCATTAAATTCATTGTTTGTTCATACATTGATAAAACCGAGACCACACTTGTTCACAGGAAACGCCTTCCCAGTTGCATAATTCAAGTTGAGCACGTAATAAATCCTTATCAAGTTTATTGTAGGCCTACACGAATTTAGTTGATATCTTGGTATGGGCACGAACATTTATGTAAAACTGTTTCGTGATCACTAGTGCCAAATTTACCCATAGATCTGCATTCATTTACTAAGCATTCATCTTTTAACAAAACTATATGTCAAGAATTACATTCAGTGTTGCCAGATTGAGGGGTTTACCCCTTGGATCTAGAGATATTGATTGACGTTGGGTGTCAAAACGGGCGTCGGAAAATAGACCTGTGAGGAAAATGTCGGCGAAAAAAAACTTTGGTCGTAATTCTGGAGTGGCGGAGTTTATTGGTTTTTCTTTCGTGTTTCGGTTCATTAGTCATTCTTTCCTCAAGCTAACGAATTCTTGCATTTTATGCTGCATTACCATTAAGTGGCAATGCCAACAACCTATGTAATAAACCAGTAACGTGTATTATCTCTGTATTCAGTCAGAACCGACATATTCGAGGTGCTCGGTACGATTCGCCCAAGCCCCAGAGGAAAAAAAGTATCCATCACCGTTTAATACGCTTTCGCATTGAAAACTGTTAGCCCTATTTATTTAACGATATAGAAAGCTAAAGAGTCGTTAGAAAGAAAATCGAAACCGAACCCAGGTCTGTACTGTTTTACGATTACGCATTAACCAAACCTAAAATGTAATATTCTTTTTTCCTGTTTGGGATGGAGACCGAATCAATTTCTACCAAATGTTGCAATTGAAGAAAACCCCGTCGTAGCATCCGGGGACTGCAGCTTCATTCCTCTCCGTTTTAATTTAAAGGCAAATGTTAGTAATAGGCAAAGTTGACTCAACCCGAGCGAAGCCAGGTAGTTTTCATCTAGTTGCTATTTTTATTGCTACACGAGTGAGACTTGCACTGGAAACCAAACAACGCGTCAGTTCAGGTGCTCTTATAACGAGATAGATAGGCAAAACTTTAGCAAAAACGTCACTCAAGCCTACGATAGCGGATTCCCGGCTAACAATCGTTTGAATTTTTAACATCTTGCTAACAACGTCACAACTTCCTCCCTTTTCAACACGACACATGAAAAAATACTCGTGAGCGATGAATATGTTTAATACGACGCAATCGTTAAGTGGTCGTGGTGGCAGTTGCTTCTTCCCTCCCTCCCTCCACTCCCCTTCCCTCCCTCTTAGTATCAGTGGCAACCACATCGCCCCCTACCAGCTTGATGGCCGCATTATCACTCGGTCATTAAGTGGCTCCATGATTAATCACACCAAACGCGCTTTTATCAGCACCAATGCCATTATCTGCATGTATAATGAGCTACAACACTGACATTATTGTTCCGGTTTGAACACCATGTTTGGTCGGGCCCCCGAGGCCAAGATGGCTTCAGCGATCCGTACGATATGCCTGCGGACACACAAACGGACGGATGTATCGGTGAATACGGAACTAGAGAAAGTGTACTTAGTGAAATGATGTAGGAGTCGACCATTTAATGTCAACTAGTATCAAAGCTTTAAAAAAAAATCGTAATGCTCTAAAGAAACAGATACAAGAAAGAGACATGTAAGCCATCAGCGTCGCACTAATACGTGTGAAGGAATGAATCTCCTGCATTCTAAAAAAAAAACAAGCTGGAGTTTCTTTTACACGTATTAGCGCGACGCTGATGGCCGATGTCTTTCGCTTATATCTGTTCCTTTAAGGCTGTAAGTTTTTTAAAGCTTACATCCGTATTTTATACGCTTTAATATCTAGTTTTTTTTCTTGTGGATATTTCAGGTAAATTAAACAACTAGAATTTTGATACGAGATAATCGCGATGTGAGATAATTGAGATGAATGCTTTTTGAGAAAAGTCAATCACAATAAAATAGCGTTGAAAAGGTCCTCATCCTTGTTACAACCCTTGTAAGCTATTAAAATTGAAAATCGGTTCACTAGTTCGATATCTACAGGTGAAAGTAAAATTTCCCCAAGAAGAAGAACAACAACAAGAATATTGTAGACATAAAATAGCGGTCAAAAGGTCCTTGGCCTTGTTCATACGTTTCTACGTTTTAAGCTATAAACCTTGAAAACCGGTTCACGGTTCAACCTCCAGGTGAGGGCAAATAATTCCAACATCAACAACAACAAATGGCCAAGTTGTGGCCAAACGGTTCGATTTTTGTCATTAAAATTTTTAATGTAGCGAAATAGTTATGCCACGACCAAAAATACCGATAGTCGGTATGTGTCAATTCTGGGGGCACCTATAGGGTTTTAAAGTTTGACATTTAACACGGAAGTTGATGTTGAGGCTTACATAAGGACGGCTATCGCGACTGATGGTAAGGTTCTCTTACATGAGTAAGATGAAGAAATAGGGTGGGGAAGGGAGAATCGATGGATCAACTGTCTCAACAGGAGTTTTGTAGTAATTCAGAAAATGATAAATAAAATTTAGTATTTCCCTGCCTTCCCTCATCCTTGACTTTCCGCTGTGTTCCAAGGTCAGTTTGTTAGACTAAGACAATAACAGCGTTTTATTATCTCCCCCCCCCCCAACAAAACAAAAAGAGGAAATAATGGAATTAATGTATTTTTTCAAAATTAGCTAAGATTGATAGAAATGCGAGTAAAATATGGATTAGTCTTCTTATCCCCGTTTCGAGCGTCAAACATACACGAGTTACTTTTTAGTTTCTGAACTCACACGCCGTTGTCGCTGCAATAGCAGCCTTATGCCACTCCTCATCCCCTCCGAAACGTAGTGCATACTTCATGCGTATATGATGGGCGCATCTGAATAGACAATAACGCAACAAGTTGGGCGCTGTTGGACTGATGTCGGTTCACTACGTAGTAATCCGAAGCGAAGTGGGTTCGACTCGCATACAAATACGGAACAGTTTAACCCAGATACGATTTCCCTACCTTCTGTTTGGATTTAACCACCTTGTTCTCAGCTCTTTCCCCATTTAGTCCACATGAAGGGCGTACTAGTATTTTGACTGATAAAGAATGCAGCAGAGTGTTGCATTTGCTTTGCTCCTGTTATAGGATTGGGTTCACAACAAGTGGATCCTAAATGCACATGCAGATTAGGAGTACAGTGAATACAAAATTTACCGAACATTCAACCGAATATACATAACCTGCTGAAAAACGAATACCGAACATACAATCGAATACTTAACTTGCTGAATACCTTTCATACAATTGAATACCTAACCTGCTGAATAACAAATACAGAACATACAACTAAATAGTCAACATGCTAAATACAGAATACACAACCAAATACTCAAATTGCCGAATACCACCAAATATCCAGCACGTATTCGACCAAATAAAGAATAATGGACGAATACTTGACCAAATAACCTGCCAAATACCAGTCAATTAAACTTATGATATTGATTAAAATGTGTGACCATGTAAAATGTGGGTATAGTTGACCAGGTTTCCTGATAAAACTTGAACAAACTTAGATATAAAGTATACAACACGCATCTTTGCCTTTGAAAAACTTAACCCCCCCCCCTCAGAAAAGGTACAATTTCGTATAAAACATTGAAAAAAAGCAATCACCCAAGAACTTTTCCTTCTTTTAAGAATATTGCAGGACAATTCGTCACAAACCAAAAGATACACGCTCAGCTAAACCTTCTACATTAAGAAAATTGCGTAAATTTGCGTTAAACAATTATTCGACCGAATACCAACAACCTTTACTAACGCTATTCAACCAAATTACCAACACTACTATTTGGCCGAATAGGTCGAATACCTAATAATTACCAGATATTTGGTGCAGTCCTAATGCAGATCAGTCTCTTACAATATAATATCAAGACTTCACCCACAAATTACTTAAGGCAGTTTCCTCTCGAGGGCCTTCCTGCTCTACCTTCCGTCTTAAATAATTACCACATAGATGTTTGTAAAAACACGAAAACATCCCATTCGGTGCCATCACTTTGCATGACCTGGTGTCACCCCAACATCCCCCTAATCCACCAGGACTGAACGCAGGCTGGAAGCCAAGTTGTACACAACACATTCCTCATTTTGCACGCCACTCGCGGCGCATAATAATCAAGTGAATAAAGGCGCTTGAGAAATGAGAAATATGTCAAACGCCCTCGGAAAGAATTTGTGCAAACATGGCGCCTAGCATGTCACACACTCGAGGTATTTACGGATCGAATATTTTTTGTGTGCCGCCGACGACGGAAGTTTATGAAAACGGGTGTTTTGGCAAACATAATCATCAAAATGTTAAAAGTTGACGGACCGAACGACTGAAATGTTTTGTTGATAACTTTCGCTAAAAGAAAACAACCCTTTCAGCCCCATTTCACTGACACCTTTATTCATATGAGCAAATAGTTACAGTACGCCACACAAAAACCCGTTTTCAATGAAGATAATAATTTGTTTACAAATTCACATAATTCACAACTTAAAGGCAGGTTGTCACCTAATGAAAGTCTGAAGAATATAGCACCATCTACAGCAATCGAGTACTAACTAGCAATTGCTTACAAGAAGCCAAAGAATGCACAACGCAATTTCTTTTAAAGAAACAAACAAGCCACATGCCTCCTTTATTATTGAGTGAAATTTGGCAGCAAGTGATTAACAATATCCCTGTCACTAGATGGCGCCACGGTAGCTTATAAAGATTTTCTGTTGGTGACAGTTTGCCTTTTTACGTATAAGTCAGACCTTACACATTCGTCTTTGGGCAAATTAGGCCAACTAAAATTCCTGTTTAGTTCAGCATCGAAGCAAATAACAGAAGAATGATGTGGTATGACAAAGTATTCCAACTAGAGCGGAGAATTCGTTTAAAGTTTAATTGAATTGAATTTAAAACATGAAAGGAACACGAATGAGCTTCCCTTTAAGGTTTGAGATACCACAATGTACAAGCGTTTAATCCATGTGAATGCTTACTGCTGTATTCAAGCATTAAACTTAAATAAAATTACAACCATTGCAACTGCCACAAAAAAACACTGCTCATTAAAAAATGGTTAGTAACAGTTCTTTAATGTTTTATTATGAGTTTTTAGTACAGTGTAGACTAAATTACAGTTCAAATTTTTTTTACGTAACAGTCAATACACGACGTTGATTGGTTGCGTTTAGACTACCCAGTCAGATGCATTTCTGATACTGGTAAAATTTAAAGCCAATTAGCTTGATATTAACGAGAATTAGATGGACACATGCACCTCACACACACTCGCCTACTTATTTTCTGCTTAATTTTTCAGTCCATATATGCTTCAGTCATGCCGCATTTCCGTTCATAACCCTCTTGATTCATGAAAATTAGTTTTCCCCTATTTTTCAGCACTGTCTGTATTCAAGTAGAAGTAATACGATACACGCAGACACCAGTCATTAGCTCATCTACCCTATTAAAAAGTAAAAACATTAAAAAAAATACAGCATTAAGGTTGTAGGTGGACTAAACCTTAAGGTGTAACTCAGGCCAGTTATTTGTAGTTATATGTATGGACCATTTTGTGGTCTGATTGTGAAATAAATAATAATAATAATAATAAACGCTTCAACCGTATGGTATTTGAAATCTAAAATGAAAGCTGATTCCTAACATGTGCCTTATACCGTTTTGACCTCTGTTCACTTAAACCTTAGCTTAAACATTAAAGGACTTAGTTTTTGTTTTCCAAAGATTTAAAGGCAAAAGCAATAATAGACGACGATTTGGATGTTAAATACACTTCGACTAAGTTATTACTATGACGACCAACTTCAATCATTAAAGGATCATAATTGGCAATATTTATGTTACAAGTTGACAAAATTCTCCGCATTGATAGCAGATTCGAAGTAACTGTGCAATTCACAAATTAGGTAAACAAAGACTTAAGTTGTAAGAATTGCGCATGACTCTACCTTCGGGTTAGCCAAGTTCAAGGTGTTAGCTTGCATTATTCATACGAGTGGTTTTACGGTAACAGTCATGGGTTTTGTGCAACTTCAAGCCAGTTTTGCTTATTTATTAGTTTTATTTTCAACTCACGAAGCAGTGTTGGTCAGTTAGTTGACATTAAACACTTTTAGGATGAGATTAGCTCCAATACTCCTTTTTATATTTTATACTTCACGGGATTAAATTTTTTTTCACCAATTATACGAAATAAAAACTCAGGAGGGTTCATCCCTCTTCACTTTTGCTACTTAAACACCAAAGTACAAAAGGAGGAGGAATGTCTGTCGATCAGTAATGAATAAAGTCACGGTTCTTGGCTCCCACCAACATCTCCAGATAGGGAGTGAACACCTGGCCATTCGTACAATGCTGACAGACGGGCCGTGACCCGACTCAAACAACCAAACCAGCCTGCAATGACTAAAGGCCAAGAATGCTACCATACACCTAAGAAAAAAATAAAGCTCATTTACGTTCATTTTTTTTTATCAACTAATTTCGTTATCCTTAAACTCGGCCCAGACCAAATAGGGGTCTTCCAATGTCGCAGAATCCATTTTCGCAGTAAAATACATCCCCATTTCTGCAGAAACAAATTTTGAGGAATGCGTCCTGCGACCCTGGAGTCTGCCAAATTGGAATTCCAATCTCGCAGAAATTACGTTGAGCATAGAAAGTTATGCTGGATTAGAAAGTTTTGTGTGACATTATGCATACTGTATGGCTGCAGTAGATTTTGTAATTTTTTTTTGTTAATTTCTGTTAGAATTTTAAAGAATTTAAATTTTCATATGGTCAAAATCGACCTAATGCCAATATTATCTGACGTCAGACTGGCCGTCTAACTCACTGTCCCCCCCCCATCCCAAAAAAAAACAACTTTGCGAAACTGAAAACATAAAAATTTTATCCTAAGATTTATCCATTCTTTTGACTAGAATGTCAAGATTATACGCAATATGAGAATATTTACAGCAGTATGCGATTTAGTTTGGATTAGAAAGTTGTGTGTGAAATTCTACAGATAGCAGTAGTTTTATTAACTTTTTTTTTAGAATTTCTGCTAAATTAATGAGATCTAATAACCCCGTGTCTTTTTAAGTTCTGCGAGTGTGGAATTCCAATTTAGCAGACTCCAGGCTCGCACAGAACAAATTTAATTCTGCAAAATGGATTCTACGAAACTGGACTACACCACAAAATCCACACTTTTTTTTTTTACACAATTACAGCAGTTGATAGGTTCTATAGCGGGAGAGTGGTATTGATCAGGAAGAAAGAAAAAGGGAAGTTATTAAATATTCAGGCCACTACCTCTTTAAACTGGTACGAATTCTATCTTTGTTAGAATTCTGTTTTAAACTTCAGCAAACCAGATGTATTTACTCGTCTTATCATGGCGAAACCTTTACCAGCTTTGGCTTTAGGTTTCATAATACCGTTAATCCATCTCACAGAAACAGCAGCTAGAACGTGTAGCGCCGTCTATTATCCGCCATGATGACCAATGCATACAAACGTCAAAGCCAACTAAGAATTAGCTCACGAGCAGCAGCTTCTGCAATCCAGGTAAAGGTCAGTAACAGGAAACACCACGAAGGTGGCTTACTGTACCAAGGCTCGCAGATTTTTGCTTATGGCTTATTTCAAATTTACATTTATATTATTTACAGCAATTTATTTCTATTTATTTCTCCTTTGTTGAGCCTTAGTGTATAGAGATTTATATTCCCTCTCCGTTGCCTACGACCAAGCACATTCTGTCGAGCGGAGTTCTGGTTACGGTTGTGACTTTAATAACAGGTTCAGTGAGTTATCTTTATACCAACTGACAAGTGACCATATTGGTAAAAGCCGATAGTGGTTGTGATCTGGTGATGGACTGGTCTCAAGTTTTGAATCCGGATCACATCACTTGAATGAAACATAAGTGTATAAAGGTGGTTTACGATACTACGTTATTTCTAGTGTATGACCGAAGAAACACAATGGAACCATCCTATTTACAGCTAATTTCCGTTTAAGATTGTGTACATTTGATGATGGCTTATTTCCAATTTATCCTATTTATGTCTATTTATTTCAGCTTCAAGATAAGGGCCCATCGCTTGAGTACAACACTTTCAAAAATCTTCATCATGCTGAAATCTAGTTACTGGCAGTGAAAACTATCAAAAAGCTGCTTCTAAATTGTCATGTAGAGTTGGCTCATCGCTTTTCCATGGCAACCTCACTGTGTCTTTAGCCAGTTACGTGAATTGTTTCCTCGAACTTCTCCAGAACTGCACGATTTTATTATGACATTTTCCTACCATCAGCTTTTTGAATTCCTATAGGGAGTCCAACGTCCAAAACTTTCACCCTTCATGTCCCAGTCTTTGTTCTTGGCATAAAGCACATTCAACAGCAATGTGCAAAGCTATCATTCCTGCAATATTGCAGCTAGGTTCCAGTCCGACATTGCCCCATATCACAACCAACCCATCCCACCAAGACTAGTTCAGGAGTCAACCGATAATTCATGCCAGTTATAACACACCACTAGTACTATGCCTCAGTCAATAAGTCAGCCGAGTCCTTGTGCGCTTTCCATGACTATTTCTTAAGTCATCAGCTAGAGTTAATCCAATGTTGGCTATCTTCCTTTTCCATCGTCCTGATGGCAATTGGCTTAATGCCAAGCATGTGGTACCAATCAAACCCAAACAGTAATCGAAACTTCGCCAGGGCAGGATCATAGTGGATATTCACACGTCGACTTTGTATAGATTGTCCACGCACCTGAATAAAACCAAATGCAGTTATCTTCATCAGTAGTTGGTAAAGTCAGTCTTTGAGCTAAGAATTTCGTTTCAAAAGTTCTTTAACTGCCTCCATCATATAAACAATGGACCATTTCTTATCCTTTAGTTTCCCTTATGATTCTTGCTGTTAGGCTTTTCAACTTTAAACTACGGATGTGGTGGTTCTAATTAAGGTAAATGTATATATTTATGATCAAATTAAAGTCAAAGATGTGCTTTTTCCAACATATGCAAGAAAAATGAGTTACCATTACGGACCTAGCTACCGCAGTCAAAATACTATAGCATCATGCTTTTAGCTAGTATTTATGCAGTTTAGACTTTAAACAGCTGCTGAAGTGGTTCTTATTCACTTAAATAGATGCAGTTAGGATCAGACGAACAAAGAGAAGTGCTTTACCTCAAAACCGTGTAGCAAAACCTGGTGTGGTATTGACACCAGCATTGAGCACCATTTGAATCTGCCCTAAAATCATCGAGCCAATCCCCATGGTTCATGTTTTGTGTTCAGATACACAGCTAGCAACCTAGTTAATTCTCTATTAATTCTCTCACTGTAGTTAATTTGAGGGTGCCTAACTGAAATGAATTTGGGCTTAAATGAATTTGTCAGTAAATTTCCACGAAAATAGTTGCGACTGTTTAATACCAAAGAACATTGGATGATATGACGTGCAAATACATAATTTATGAGCGATATCGCAATGTTGGGTGAAACTGATTTTTTTTTTCCCAGAGGAACCGGCTCCACCCATCGAGAAATAGTGTCGACTGCCATCACGATAATGTGGAAACCTTTCGAACATACCAGCGGGTCTTTGATGTCTGCCATGACATGCGTTGAAACTAACACGCTCCTCACTTACGGAATACTGGGGCTTTATGACCTTGATTTGCCTTATGCTTAGTTGATGGATTTTACAAGTTTTGACATCTCTGACAACATCTTTACTAGCATAAGGCCAAGTGTAAATTCAGTGAAGCCTTTTCACTATACGATATACCTCTATAGGTGTTCAAGAGTAATTGTAGCAGTAATATAAAATGCTTATGTAGGATTTTGAGATTCGGCTGATGTAAAATATTTTTATTTACAGTCAATGTAAATCACATCATCAGTAATAACTGTCTAGTTTTCAAAACAGCTTTGACAAACTTTCTCATTGCAGGGAATCGAGCATAACTTTGCTTTTCTCTCTTTTTTAGCATGAGCAGGACGGCTCGATTAAACGCATCATTCTCCATAGCCTCTGGTATTTGTTGAGTCGTAAATGCACAGCTTGGGTTCAGTTCTATAAGGCTGCTGTCATCGTTAAACAACAAGTAGGGTTACTGGGTCTGCTCGTCAGTAGTGGGTAAGAGTATTGGATTTGATTAATGATATAATAAGCGTGTAATCAGTTTTATCCTCCTCCTTACGAGATAAAATATCTACGATTTTTGTGGGACACATTGCTGACACTGTGTTGCATTAACTGGGACAGAGCAACAAGAAAACGAGCCATTCTCCACACTGGGTTGCACGTTTCGCTAGACTAGGACACCTAGTTAACAATTTAACATTTTTTATGAGCTATTTCACACCAAAATTAACAAACTTGGTACATTTGAAAGTAATTTTTTTAAGTAACTTTGCTAGCAAAAGAGCACCATTTTATAAGATGACTATTATTTGATTTTGATACGGGGGGGGGGGGGGGGGGGGGGGGGGGGTGGGGGGCCCCGCCGCCCACCACCCCCTCCCCCATTACCGTCGTCTCTTCATAAAGTCCATACGCTGCTTTAAATATTATTTTCGTAAAAACGCAACGAGTGAAGCCAGCAAGAAGAGATGGAAGGAGGCGAAGTCAAAAGTAGCAAATGGACTTTTAATTCGATGAGCACAGGGTGGAGGAGTCAAGCAAGCGTGCAAGTGACACGGCAGGGCGCTTCAAAGGGCTTTACAAGAGTGCCAGGGGTTAATTGTGCTCACAGAACGATAAGAACTGCCCCTGTCAAGGCATCCAAGGGACAGACAAACAAGATGCCTGAATATAATATACAAGGATGCAACCCACTGGCTGTACAGAGGCCGACTATCTTCCATCGCACCCCACCCACCCCCTCTCATCAATCCCACCTTTTTCATCGAATTGCCTGCCTACTGACATTGACTACGCCTTCCTTCGTGAGGTGAGGAAAAAAGCAACATGGAACACCTGGGCATCATCAAGCATAATCTCACCTAGCTGACAGGTGTTTAAAGAAACTATCATGGCATATCCGCATTCCGTTTTCGCATATGGCATATCCATTATCATTTGCCAAAGATTATAAAATAAAAGAATATGTACGCGTAAATATTTCTGCAGAAGTTCTACAGGAAGAACAAAAGGCAGAATGCTATATGGGAAAGTTAGAAACATCTCGTAAGGCTTAAGAAGCGATGGCTAAAGTAGAGCTAAAAAAAATATTAATACTGTAAAGGGACTAATAACGAGCGACACCAAGCTGGTTGGCTGTTATTTTACTACGTCATCTGATTAGGTCAATCAAAACGGACAATATACGGGCGATCGTCTAATAACTTGCGCCTGACAAAGGAACATTAGCGCCATTTCACTCATAATGATTGGAAACCAAAAAAAGAAGTGCAGAGACAGCAATGCAGAATGACAAAAATAGCTCGCGGTTGGTATTGAAAACCACGACGGAGAAGTGCAAGGCCAACTGAGATTGAATAGCTGCACTCAGCAGTGCAGCGAGAAGTAGAAAACCACAAGGGAGAAGTGGAAAAATGGCTGCCAACGTCAGTTTATTTATAACCCATCCGTCTCCCACACGTAGTGAAGGATGTTGCCCACCAAGAGGATAGAAAGGAAGTAAGGAGCAGGACGGGGGAAAAGGGTTTGACAAATTGACACACCATTATTGAGCACATGCTGTCTACGCCAGCTAGTAGGCTAATACCAAATTCGCTGCAGAGGACGCATCTGGAGTCTGTCGTTTATTTAGCTGTAAGGGTCACTGGAGGTACAAACAATATTGTTTTTAATCAAGTCAGTGTCGTCACAGCCCATTTCTTAGACCTCAAAATCCACTTTTTTTAAAAATAATATTATTACCAAAGACCTCGATTTGTTGGTGGCGGCAGCAATTTTCCGCAATAGGAATCACCGTTCACTTTATTATTCAGTTCGTCTTGTGTCATTTCGTTTAGTATTCAAAGCTAACTAAAGTCATCCAGACGTCCGCCAAGCAACAACTACTAACTGTCTAATACTTTACACTACGAAACATACACTAGGCGTCATCAGTAACACTATCGACAAAATGGAGGGAAGCGATTATTAATCAATTCATGTTGCATAAACATTTATTAAAAAAAAATAATAAACGTTGAAACAATACATCGGGAACAGGCAGTTGTTTGCAACCCGTGTTGCATTGGTGACAGTGTTGTGGCTGATCTTTTCCGTTTCGTCATGGCATCTTGTTTCTTTGCACAATTGCTTTTGTAGCGCGTCGCTGGATGGATTTGACTGCGGTTCCGATAAGCCTTTCCGATAACTTCCGACTTTGGTTTTTGAGAAGATAAAGCACACGCGATTTTTGAATTTGAATTTTTGTTGGAAAGCATCAAATTTGAAGTCCAACTGAGAATTAATGCGGGCAGAAATGTCAGTGCCCACTACATCCATCTTGATATTAACTAACGATGCAGCAAATTTTGTACTTCGACAATTACTGGTGAGAAAAACTGGTTTTAATTTACCCAGTGGTTACTTCGTACTGCAATTGGTTATTTCGTACTGCATTACAATTTGATCCAGTGGTTATTTTGTATTGCATTCCGGCCGCTGACTGGCCCCCACACTCGTTCCCCCTCCCCTCTCCATTGTGTGATCTCCATTGTGTTTCGTTAATGTTGGATCTTAGCAGCCCCTTGCAGCTCCGTGTGCCGCCTAACAAGCTGTCCCGTTGCCTGGCTGTCGGACATTCCTCACCATTCTTCAACCATCTCTGGGCGTACCGTTATCAATGTACAAAACATGGTTTTAATTGATGCAGTGGTTTTTGTGTGTATTCATAAACGGAGCTCAACTCCCATTAAGGTTGTAAATTAGAAAAGATCTCACTTGCTTTCATTATCAGATTGCAGAAGGGCTACTTGCAAGCTGCACCATCGCGTACCCGTCAGTAACTTCCATTATCGGATGTCAGAAGAGCTACTCGTGAGCTGCACCATAGCGTACCTGTAAGCAGCTTCCATTATCTGACTGCAGAAGAGCTACTCGCGAGCTGCACCTCGCGTACCCGTCAGTAGCTTCCTTTATCGGATTGCAGAAGAGCTACTTGCAAGCTGCACCATCGTGTAACCGTCAGTAGCTTCCATTACCGGATTGTAGAAGGGCTACTTGCAAGCTGCACCATCACATACCCATCAGTACCTTCCATTACCGGACTGCAGAAGAGCCACTCGTGAGCTGTTTCTCATATGACATTGCTGTCGATGGTGCAGATAGTCCTCGCTCGCTTACGGTATTAATAATGTACAGTCGGTAAAGGTGTCAAGACTTCCTTTACATTCCAAATACATTCTTTGTGCCAAGTGATTTCACTTGTTAAGAACATCGAAAAGATCCAAGACGAGATTTCCTGCTAGCTATTTCTTCCATAACAAAAGGAAGTTTGCCAGGAGAACATAAACAGTTAGTTCCCTAGGAAGGGGAAAAATGAGTGTTGACAGCATTATGGTTGTGAACAGTGTATGTGACGGTAATAGAGACCCACTCAGCAACTTTTTGTAACGATGAATTTTGGACCAACTGGCCAACAAACTTGGTTTTCCACATCGACAGTCAGTTACATCACCACAATTACGTTGTCTTAAGTCAAAAAGACATTCTCTTGTAAAACATGACTTTCAAAACGGCCGTTACACACGCGATAAATATAAGGCACAGCAGGCGAGCCAAAGATAACTCGTGCGCCCCCAAAATTCGAGAAGAGTAACGATTTGACAAAAGAATAGACAAGAATAATAAAAGATAATCTCACGTAGCTGTATATAAAAAAAAATCACAGTAATGGCTCCGACAGCTTTTGTTGAAGAGGGCACACGAAATCTGGTCGGTCAGGCTACTACCGTCTTGACTCCTGATTAGGCCTATTGTTCGCTTGTCAAACATGGCTGACAAGCGTCCATTCACAAGAGCCGCTATAAATGTCCACTTGAGGGCGTAATGGGACGCCAGACCCATTAGTCACCGACCTTCATTTCTTAACCACCTCACCTTCTTTTAAGCTCCCAAAACAACTGAGCCTTGTTATTCCATCGTGACAACTATAGGCACACCGTTATTTATAAACGTCAGTTGATATACACACAAAAAAATGAATTGAATGAAAAACAAATGAATAACAACAAGAGGATTAATTCACGATGTGAATTTATACACTTTGGTTGAGATAACCACATAACAAAATTATGACAAAGTTGTTCTAGACTGATATTACGTCACAGGCGCAAACCAACGTTCGGAGTTTGAAGGGTATCCTAGGGCCATCAAGAGGGAGGGACAAGTGGGGCTCCAGGCCCGGGACCCCAGGAGCCCGGGTCGTAACCAACACCCAGAGCCGGATTAAGGGGTTTTCAGGCCCTGGGCCCAAACCTACCAAAATAGCACAACAGGGAATCCATTGGTAGCGCTATTGGGTGCACCAATATTTATTAGGGGTTGTGAAGGAGAGAATTTTATTTCTACTACACGTTGGCGTTTAAACGAACCTGTTCTCAAAAAATTGGTCTGGTCGAAAAATTTACTAAATTAAGGACACATTTTTTATTTTAAGAAAAATGCCATGAAACTTCCTAAATTTTTAGGGAAATTTAGGAAAATTGATTCCTACATTTTGGGCGGCGACTTGGAAGGACAAACACTGATGCCAGGTCCGCGCTAACCTCTAGCTGGCTCCGGGGACCCAAAAAATGAAAGTAGACATGCACGATTGCCAGTTGCTTATTGCCCATCAGTCACAGGTGCGGGCTCCTTGCCTTGAACTACAACTTACGAATGTTTTGAGAACCATGTTCCATCGCATTTGGCTACTGCTCAAAATGCCATGTGAATCAAATGAAGCTCAGTACGTACTAGTTTCACATTTTTTTAACACTGTCGGCAAATCCTGAAAGCGAAATTCCACCACAGTAGAAAGGAAACTGTTCGTCAAGTTGCCGTTCGTAGTGTGGAACCGTTTTAGCTATATTCTTCAAACCAAGAAAACTAGCTACCCCGTTTATTGTCGCAACGCGGGGAGGCGCACAGCTAGCTTTATCTTAACTGGTTTCACTTTGGTATGTTCGGCATTCTCGGTAGATGTCGCCTCCACCCAAAACATCTATTAAATTTATCACACGTATGTTTTAAATTCGCGTTTCCAAAATTTGTTATAATAGATTTATTATGTTAGGTTATGTTTACCAGTTAATTCGTTAATTTATTTCCACATTAATTTTTTTTTGTCACTAATAATGATTTTTATTTTTTATTTTTAAGTATTATTGCTTTACTCAATAAAATAACAAGTAATAATGTAAATAATATAATAATATTAAGTTCTTTTTATTGCAAGCAATTCTTGAAGCTTATAGAAAGCATATATGAGATTTTACATCTTATTCAGTTACAATTTGTGATTAAAAATAACACTAACAACACAATAATAATAATTTTTTACTTATTTATTTATTTTTTATTTATTGTGTTACAAAAGTACCCCATGAAGCACAATAAATGTGCTTGTACACGAGGTACAATTAAGTTATTTGAAACAAAGTGTGAATTCGGATGTATAAAAAAAAATTATAGAATTATGGTTCTAAATAAATAAATAACTGCCTATCTAACAATGTGTATCAATATGGTATTCTAATTACAGAGCATATATTAACGCAAAACGTAAAGAGAAAACAAAAATATGATTATAAATGTTTACATCATTGGTGAACAATCCATTTCTTCAGTTCTCTTTTTAAGGTAGAGTATTTATCGAGAAAAAAAAAGCTTTTTTGGGCAGTAGATTAAAACAAATGCAAAACAAAATTACTGTTGCATTTCCCACAATTGTTCCTAATTATAGGTACTTTTAATTGAAGATCGTTCCGGCGAGAGGAAATTATCTCTCTATCCAAAGATAACACTGGGAAATAGTTTTTTAGTATGATAACGTAATTCCTCAAGTTAATTACATTCGTTATTTTGTTATGCGTGGATATTTCATGAGTTGAGCAGTCCTTATTGTTTTTAAATAATATTTTGACTTATTTTATTTTGAGTACTTTGAACTCTTTTTATAAGATAGTCTGGTGCGAAGCCATAAAAGTTAATCCCATATCGTAGATGAGATTCAATCCACGCATAATATACGATTTTCTTATTATTATGGTTTAAGATTGGTCTTAAAAGGTATAATTTTGGTAGAATGCTTCTTAATTTCTTCATTAGTAATTACCGGTGTCTTCAAATGCATGAAAAGACCAGGGCCTGCACCTGCTTAATTTTAGTTTTTATTGCCTAACCGAAAATATACATTACCTGTTTTTTATAGCGATTCCCTCCTTTTTGAGCTATTATTCCCCTAGAAGCTTGAAAGTTGGCTTCGCAGCCGGGTTTGTACTACTGCGCATGCGCGGGGATGGGCTGGCTATATACGTATACTCGGCGCAGCCGTCCGATGGCATTATTTCTCCTCACCCCGAACTTAGACAATGGAGGGGAGGCCTGGGTGGCAGTTAAGGTAATGTATATTTTCGGTTAGGCAATAAAAACTAAAATTAAGCAGGTGCAGGCCCTGCAATTTTAGTCTTTTTATAGCCGACGAAAATATACATTACCTGTTTTTTATAGCGGACTTTGTAACCCGAAGGAGGGCTAGGTTCGCTGTCCCCTCGCGTACAATCCAGCATCCCCGGGAACTAGTCCCTGGCGAAGACAACCCCGAGTCCTAGACCAATTTCACTAAGAGCCGAAACTAATTGCGAGCTGAGGAGCGATCCGCTGTTTCAGAAAAGGTTACATCCTAAGTGAGGTCAGGCAGTGTAGAAAAAGACTAAAATACCAGGGCCTGCACCTGGTTGATTTTAGTTTTTATTGCCTAACTGAAAATATACATTAACTTTTTTATAGCAGTTTCCCCCATTTGAGCGTATTTTACCTAGAAGTTTTCCCTGCTGGGCTCGTAATAGTTCTGCGCATGCGCGGGTTTGGCCCAGTCTATATAAACATGCCGCATCAGCCGAACCACATAATTTCTCCCGAACCCAGAACCTAGTTCATGGACGGAAGGCTGGGCGGGATGAAAGGTAATGTAAATTTTCAGTTAGGCAATACAAACTAAAATCAACCAGGTGCATGCCCTGGTATTTTAGTCTTTTTATAGCCGATGAAATATACACTACCTTTTTTATAGCAGATTTCGTCTTATGGGATGATAATGCTGCGTCCTATAGGATGTGGAGAGGATGGAGTGGGGAGAGCTCAAGGCGGTCACGTCGTCGAAATGATGCCATCGGACGGCTGCGCCGAGTATATATAGCCAGCCCATCCCTATGCATGTGCAGTAGTACAAGCCCGGCTGGGAAGCCAACTTTCAAGCTTCTAGGAGAATAATAGCTCAAAAGGAGGGAATCGCTATAAAAAACAGGTACTATTAATGCTCCTCCAGTCAGTAATTTTATTCATAGAAAATTGTAATTCATTCATCATCTGAATTATTTAATAATAATAATAATAATAATAATAATAATAATAATAATAATAATAATAATAAAAATAGTAATAGCAAGTTATTGACTAGTCACGTATGAATAGATCGTTATTATTCATTTTACCTTTCCAGCCATGTTTAAAGAACTGTATGAACACAGAAAAACTAAAAACACAATAATGCTTGAAT
>JAHWFP010130873.1:0-18344 GCA_023313725.1 Lithobius niger | reverse complement strand
TGGCGTTTTCTCCGCCACGAGACATTTTTGGGCTAACTCCCTCCTTGGAGTTTACAGTTGTTGCATTTCAATCGCACATCCGCCTTTGCCACATTGCCCCGCACTAACAGCTCCGGTTCAGACACGACCGTCTGCCGTTGTACAGCCACAGACCCTATGCCAACAGCCTCATTCAATTTACTCACCACAGGCAGCTTTCCTGCAACAACAGTTTCAGTTTCATAACTACAACGCTATAACTACATAACTACAACTACAATTGGCGATTGGCGAGTGTTGCTAGCGCGAAAAACGCCGCCATCTTCTCCCGCAGCAAGACGAAACTATCGGCATAAGCTTTGCGTTGTTCGGCCGCTACTTCCTCACGCAACAAGTCCATCCTAATTCCTAATTCTATTTTACCTGCTTCTCACACAGCACCCACGATCAATTCCAATTTTCCAGGGAGCGACAGGGCCAGCAGGGAAGACACACCCGCCGATGACGAAACAACCTCAGTTGCATCCACATTAGGCCTAACCGACGCGTTCACATCATCATGGCCCAGAATGATTCATTCTGCTCACCCACCATGTGTTTTGAGGGGCGTCCTTCGGGGGAAGATTCTACGTGTCATTGATCATTCGTCTAAACAAGACGATCTGGAAATTGAATTTGACAGAATCAGGATTAAGTATACCAAGAATGACTATCCGGTCCGACTGGTAAACAAGGTTATTTTGGAAACGTGCGCCAAGAAGGTATTGCCCATCCCTGAGAAGAGAATCTGGAGGGATTGGACATGTCTGCCCATGCTCCCTGGGATTTTTTGCGATGTGAAAAGAATTCTGGATAAACATGACATTCGGGTGGTCTCAAAACCGTCCTGTACTATTGCCCAGGCTGTGCGTTCCTCCAGCAATGTGAATGTGGTTGTTGGTGAGGGGGGGAGTGTACTCGCCAATGTGGGTTCTTTGGTACCCACATGCATGACTCTAGAGCAGGCGATTCCTAACCCCATCTTGGACAACAGGAGAAATGTGATGTACGCAATTAAATGTGGGTCGGAAACGTGCCCTTTTGTCTATTTTGGTCAATGTGGGAGGGCTTTAGGGGTCCATAAGGGGGATCATGGTGGTGCTCTGGCTAGAGATAACTCAAGTTAGGCTGTGGTTAAGCATGCAGTTGCATGCCAACACTATATTGATGTTAGAGGTACCCAGATCGTTTATTTTGAACCAATTGATAAAATTAGGTTATCTTTGGAAGCCTACACCATCGCTGCAAAGAAATCACGGGCCATGAACGTTATTAAGAAATTCCCTGAAATGGAAAAGTGGCTTGCCGTTTTTAACTCTTTGCCTGTAAATGTATTGTAGTGTTGCTATTCTTTTGGGCTGCTTGCTGACGTCACTTTTCAAGATGGAGGAGTCGGTTTATCATTGGGACGTTTTTTGGCTCATTTTTTGTGGGATTTTTTTGTAAGTAGGAATGATTTGTTGGTAGTTAGGTCTGTTTTTGGCTCATTTTTTGTGTGATTTTTTGTAAGTAGGAATGATTTGTTGGTAGTTAGGTCGGTTGTGAATAGGTGTATTGGTTTCTGAATGCATGTGTCGTTGTTTTTTAGGTGATCAAGGCCAGAAAATATTCTATTGGCTGAAAATTAAAATGTGTACCTTTTTATGTGACTTGCGAATTTTTTCCCTGTCAGGGGGTACCCGTCTTCTTAAGCCTCTTAATTAGCAAATTAATTCGTTGGTTGGGAGCCGCAACAGATTCGTCCGACAAAAACACAAGTGGGGCATAAATGTCAGTGCTTAAAAATTCTAAACGACGCTCAAGAGGAGTTTAAGATCCAGAAGCAGATTCCAACAGCGCCTTTTTTGCAAGATGCACTCGACGCTGGTCAGGTTTCTTCCAGGTATGCAGCACCTTCTTCACCACTTTCGTGTCCATAAAATCAGCAAACCACACTTGGATTCAGAAAAATTACAAGGCCTACACCTGCGACAGGCAGGGTGAATATCCAGAAGGGTCTTTTTGCACAAACACACGGGAAATTCTCCCGACTCCAACATACAACGCAGTTTATTATTGTCTGACATTTTGAAATTCTCGGGCAGGGAATACAAACGCCGGCGATTCCCTAACGAAAAGCAAAAAGAGAGCAGACCAAAAACCACACGTCTGCACTGTTCCGTACCGAAAACGAAGTGTCATTGTTGGGCTGAAGCTGGCTTGTTGGAGGCAACGATTGTTGCGCACCAAGTGGCAGATAGGCTAACCTCATTGCATTGCAAGTGTTGCAAGTGTTTTAAACTTTTAAGGGGTTAAAAAAATCGGGTAGAAAAGCAAATCAAAAAACGATTCTAGCACATACTAGAGGTTAGTATTTTACAGATAGTAAGAAACATTCACTACGGTATTTTGCGAATTTTCGATAGGCCTACACTGTTAATTTCGGTCTCTTCCATCTTCTTCAGGCTTCCTTTCTTGTACTTGCTTCAGTTTTACATTGCCATGAGTGCTAGTGTTTTTGAAAATGCATGGAAACCATTGCCCATTGCACTTATCACGTGTCGTCTGCTCAACGCTCGCACGATTCCATTTGCGCGAGAGGTGTACCGCCAACTCATTACTAATCAGGAACTTGATGTTAGGGTTTGACGGCTTTTGTATATTCATGAGAGGTTGTCCGCTCACCACATAATGTTGAATCGCCGGCGATTCAAGCCCTCTTAGATTTTAAATCCCTTTTACTATTAGACACTAGCAGAGTAGTAGTTTTGTCCCAATCGATTTTGTGCTTAGTACTCGAGTGTGGATTCCTTTTCGTGTTTCTCCGACATAAACTGCCTCGCACCCACCGCATGGTACACAATATACTCCCACTGGCGTGTCACGAACATTTTCCAGCTCTTTCTCCATCTCATGTTTTTCTTGAGAGCTCACATATTTCACTCCAGGATCTTCTCGATGGTGACTTAAGAGCAATGATTTCTGGTTCTTCCCCTTCTTCATGTAAGTCTCGAAGCCCTCTTCCTTCAGGATACGTAGCACTTGTTCGCTCACGTCTCTCACAAAGGTAAGTCCAATTCTAGGTGTCCCTACTCTCTCTTTAGTCTCCTTGCTTTCCTTGCTAGGTACTTTGATCCCCGTCACTCTCTTTTCTTTTCGTCCGATCCCAAAAGCCTCTTCAATTAACCAATTTAGGAGTCCTTGTGAGAATCCTATGGTGCCCTCCTTTCTTGATGTTAAGCTAAGCCGTGAAGATGATGGCACCATCTCCTTCGAACCATATGTGAAGCCAACGTCAACAGGGAGACGAATCTCGTATAACTCGGGATATCCGGAAGGCCTGCTGCGTAACATCGCCAAGAACAAGTTTTCGCGGATAGTCGAGCACTCGAGCAATGAAAGAGTAGCAATATACCATCTAAACAAGGCAAAAGGGGAGTACATTGACAGAGGATTCCCTCCAGGACTCCTAAATCAGTTGATTAAAGAGGCTTTGGGGATCGAACGAAAAGAAAAGAGAGTGACGGGGATCGAAGTACCTAGCAAGGAGACTAAAGAGAGTAGGGACACCCAGAATTGAACTTAACTTTGTGACAGGCGTGAGCAAACAAGTGCAACGTATCTTGAAGGAAGAGGGCTTAGAGACTTTCATGTAGAAGGGAAGGAACCTGAAATCAATGCTCCTAAGTCAACATCGAGAAGATCCAGGAGTGAAATATGCGAGATCTCAAGAAAAATATGGGATGGAAATAGAGCTAGAAAAAGTTTGTGACATGCCAGTGGGAGTATATTGTGTGCTATGCAGTGGGTGCGATGCAGTTTAAGTTGGAAAAACACGAAAAGGAATCCACACTCGAGTGAAACGTATGGCTGACGCAAGAAACGAGTATGAAGCAAACAGCATCGCCACCCACCGCATGAGTACTAAGCACAAAATCGATTAGGACCAAACTACTACTCTGCTAGTGTCTAATACTAAAGAGGATTGACATCTAAGAGGGCTTGAATCGCTGGCGATTCAACACTGCATGGCCGGCGAACAACCTCTCATGAATCTACAAGGGCCGTCAAACCCTAACATCAAGTTCCTGATTAGTAACGATTTGGCGGCACACCTCTCGCGTAAATGGAATCGTGCGAGCGTTGAGCAGACGACACGCAATAAGTGCAGTGGGCAACGGTTTCCACGCATTTTCAATAAGACTATCACTCGTGGCAATGTAAAACAGAAGCAAGTACAAGAAAGGAGGCCTGAAGAAGATAGGAGAGACCGAAATTAACAACACTCGGACTATTAGGCCTATCGAAAATTCACAAAAAGCCGTACTGAATGTATTTTTGTCTTTGAATTTGAACGTTACATTTGTGATCGATTAACTAACCATATGGCCAATTGCTGATAAAAACTTAACAAAAGCGATATATTTTCGCCCCGTTTCCCGTTAGGTGATACTAGTCACTTCATTTATCTCACTTGATCGTCCCATATTAACGTTCCCATTTCACTTATGTTTCCCCGTTAGAGAGATACCAGTCACTTCATTCAACTCATTTGATCGTTCCATATTATCACTCAATCTCAAACATTACTGCTGTATACTGTAGTCAACTCTGAACGATTCACTTTTAACCTTGTGTGCAAGCGTGAGAGCATTTTTCCCGCGAGTTTGAACATTAAGCCTCTTTTTAATGTTCGAGATTGAGCATTAATATGGAACGATCAGGTGAAATTTCTGAAAACTTTCGAAGTCGGCGATTTGATATTTTTAACTTCATTTATCAAATCCTTACTTGTTTTAGTAGCTTACAATGCAATGTAATATCATTAATTTTAAATCAACCATGACCCCACATGTGAATTGTTGTTGCCTCTGAACTACGATAATAGGGGGTTCACAATTTTAAACAACCAAGTTTACAATTACTTACAAATACGTTAATAAAACAAAAGGACAAAAAAAATTGCTGACCCACCCTTTAATCAAATGCAGTTCACTTCTGTTCTTGTACTACGAGTAGTCAAGATCGTCGGAACAAATTGGAGACTTTTGACCACTTTGACTCGTGCTTAACATCCTGGAATTTTCCACGAATAAAAGTTTCAGATATGAATTTCTTTTAAACACCACCAATATTATGGTGAATTCAGTTTTTTACTTTTAAAAGCAACAGACATTCCTTTCAATTAAAAACATTAATGTGTATGCTGATATAGCTGTAACTGATGAGCCACTGCTATTTTACTCTTAAAATGGACTAAATGGACTAAAACTGACTAATGGACAGTCAACTGAAAAGTGACTGGTTTAATCACAAACAGCTGGCCTAAATAGAAAATAAAAGAACACCACGCATATGATGGTATAGTAAAATTTTTTTCAGTAAAAGATGTCACTAGAAAATCACCCATAACGAAAGTGTACTGTAACAATAAATCCTCTTTAGCTACTTGGCATAGGAGGAAATGCCATGTTTTATTTCTATTTCTTATGACTAAATGACATCATAAACAAACCACCTGTAAAGTACCGGTAAGAAATAAATTGCATAAAAAAGTGGAGGAGGGGAGAGGGGGAATTCAAAAAGTTTTAATTAATTTTTTTAAATGTTTAGGCCTAACTTCAACGCAGAAAATTAGGCGTTTATGCTATCATTTACGTACGTAATCTGGGCTCACGCTATCATTAATGCAATGCTTTTATTCTCATTTATTTATTTATTTAGGTGGTGTCCCTCCTCCAAATTCCAACATATTTAAAGTAAAACTAATTTCTGACCCGCAAACTTTGTAACGTAGAGCATGATTGACGATTGACAAATAAGTTGCGACAACTATGTTGCAGAAGCTGGCAACAGCCAACAGACCTACAGATAGACTTCACTATCTGCAGACCTAATGAAACCAAACCCAGCTTCTAAAAATGAAGCGCAAAACTTATTTGTTGATCGTGAATCGCAATCTACATTACAAACGTTGGAAGAGGAACAATCTATAATCCGTATGCGATTTGTAAACTGGGCTTAAAAAAATATCGATTGTCCACTCCAGTACAACACCACAACTAGCATCATGGGTAAAAAAAACCGCCAGTGCAGCAGTCACAAAATGGTGTCTATTAACGCGTCTTCAATCGGAAAAAGAGGTAAAATGATTCACAGCCAACTAGGGAAGTTATTTGGAATGTCCATTGTCATCTGCGAAGCAAGGAACCAACAAAGAGCAAGAACGCCGTTTCCCAAGAAACTTCGGATGCAACAAAGGTTTCTCTCAGTTGTGTTAAACAAATTAACGAAGGCGCGCAACTACTCGCCGAAACAAGTGCCACTCCAGCCGCAGCAGAGGCTACTGTTCCGTGGTTCATAACGGCAGCGAAATAACGGCCAAAGGCGCCAACGGTAACAAGCTTGGACGACTTTCAACTGTCAGCCGCTCGAGCAGCAATAAATGAAATTTACCGAGAAGGTAATTATCCAAATCTTGATAATGTTTTGGCCAAGATCAAATCGAAGATTCGATTTAAAGATGGAAGAACTTCCGTGGCATTTAATCATGAAAAAGAAACTTGGGATGAAATACGGAAAATGTACCAACAGAAATTTTAAATAAAAGCGTCCAGAAATTGTAGCCCAGCGTCGCCGATTTTTACGTCAGGTACGACATTTAAGAAGTAATCCGTCTCATTTACAGTATTTATTTATTTGGATGAAACTTGGGTAAATGAGCATCACGAGAGCGAACGCCAATTTTAGCTAAAGAAAAGGCGCACAGGACTCACAGCTGACCGTGCAAATGATGGTTTGGATGGTTGCCTTATTCCGATCGGAAAGGGCCGAAGACTTACTTTGCTACACACCAGCAGCCAGGATGGTTTTGTTGAAGATGGCATGCATCTTTTCCGAACTGGATTTTTTTCCCACTGTCTGCAACCCCCTAGCTTGGCTGTGAACAAATTGTTGACTTTTCAGAGCTAACCAAAATGTTGTTTTCACAACTACCAATAATGAAAAGATCTGAAATTTGTACTGTTTCACAAATAAATTGTTACAACATTCACAGTAAAACACACTTCCTTCCTTAACTTTCTTTTAGCCCCACAATGAATTAAAACTTAAAACCTATGTGTTTTTATATTTATTACCGTCTGACCCAAAATACAAGAAGGGTGGGGAAGAAGAAGAAGAAATACCCAAAAGGCAGTGGCGAATGTTTGTTTTAAAGAAAATAGTAAATACATACATTTTTCTAAAGATTTGATGCCCCACGGCACAATATTCGGGTGGGGTTGGGGGACCCTTTTACTCCACCATCATTATCTATGCCACTGCTGAAAGGGCCTGAGTCGGAAATTATGACAGTAAGTGGACAGAAAACCGAGGCTAAAATGAGATTCGGTATGAAAAAATTTATTTTTTTTTTTTTAAATCTCAAATAAATTTTATTATACCCCCCCCCCCCCCAAAAAAAAAAAAACATATTTTTATTTGTTTTCGATTCTCCCGGATTCCCTATCGATGGAGAAGGCCTGTTAATAAAAAAAAATTTGTAAAGTCGACATTAAAAAAATTGTCATCAAATAACAAAACCATCATCGCGCACAGACAAGCCTTGGTGCGGTCTATAGATAGCCACTCCGGGAAAATGTACGCTACAATCAAGCTGCTCGCGAGCCACGCCCAGTTTACAAATCGCGGACAGAGTATAAAGCCAACTAAATTAGTGACTAAATGAGAAAAATGTACATTAATGTAGGCTGGACGCAGAAATTGTACATAAATGACAGCATGATTGTCAACTTTTTCGTGATGCAGTAAACATGCTGGAGTTAACATACTATTAATAGTTGATTTTGTTAAATGTATGAAGTTTTTAGTTAATTTTTTGCATAAGGGGCTAAAATGTTGATTTCGTTAAACGTTTGAAGCTTTGTTAAAGGGATATACCTCCCAGCGCCATTTTTTTCGATGCTCCACATCAAATGGCCCCAAAGGTCTATTTCCTTACCGTTAGTCTTTCCCTAGCTAAGAATCCGTTTTAAAATGTGGCGTCTAGGAGATTTTCTGTTGAATATAATGGAACTTTATTTATGAACGACCCGTAACTATATGATGCATTGCGCGCTTACAATAACCATGACGTTTCATCTGCGTGTGCATGTACTAATTTGCTAATAATTGCCGTGAGATCAAAAATCTAAAAGCGTAATGCCGTAAATTTAAATTAATTATTTCAATAGATCACCGAAGCAAAATTTTAACACACTAGCCTAGAAAATTATAAATTATGAAGTTAAAATACGAGAATCAATCCGGTTTGTGACGACACGGTTAATGCGTTCATGCTGGTTCGTCTATTAGGCACAATGCCAAATGAGACAGTTGCTACGTTCTTCAACGCAATTACTATCTCAGATGACCTTGATTTTCGTATTTGCGCGGAAGGCAACCAGAGCGAACTGTTATAAGGCAGGCCGGGTGTCCCTTTAATTTCTAGCAGAAAAACTGTAGGGGGGGGGGCATAAATCACAAATTATGCCCTTAAAGCCCCCGGGGGGGGGGGGAGTGGTAGTTTTGCCAGGGTGGCACCACTTAATAGGCAAGTTGTGGTACATGTACCGTAACCATCTTTTAGTTACACCGGCATAAAAGGAAATGTTAAGATTTAAAGTTAAACAGTTTTGTCACAAATCAAAGGCAGTCTCGAACCAAAAATAAATACAAATTTCAGAGAATTGTATACGGAATTTCGTAAGAAAATTGTTTAAATCTGGCACCGATATAATAACAAGAAACTAAGAAACTAATATCTGCTTCTTCAGCTGCGTGCAATTCTTCAGCTGTGGAAACAATTTTTTTGCTGAATAACTTGAAAATTTGTTTGAGCTACAGGCTTGGTATTAGCACCATACGATAGCTCTCAGGCTTGGTATTAGCACCATACGATAGCTCTCAATAAAACGGTTCGAATGTGAGCATACTTATAAAAATAACACAAAGTTCGCATAACTTTACACCACAGACACGGAATGGCATACTGATACATCAAAACCTTTCCAAAATTTGTCAGGTTATTGACAAAACACAGCAGGAGGATAAAGTGAAATTCTGAGCATAAATTATAATTTCTTAGGCCTGAAATCATAGACTGGGACCATTTATCGATACACCAATTTCTCAGGTGGCCCTGCTAGTGAAGAGTTTTAGAAAATTACACGCCATAGAGTCGTAATATTATTTCTACTGATCTGACCTATCATCACCATTAGGAGGTTTACTGTTATTGCGCAATTATTTTCATTACATTAACGAAAGGTACACCCACACCAACTGTGAGTAAACTTAACGAAAATTCACAAGTGGTAGGAATTGGATCCTCTTTGTAATTAGCGGTTCTCCCATTTATTCATGGGTAGTGTGGAAGCATCTTAAAACAAGACATGTTAAGTAAGTAGAAGCCAAATTATTTATAAGCACGTTGTCAATACAAATTACGCATAAAATTCATTGCAATATTCAAAATAGTATGCTGGTTCGAATTTAGGTTCGAAAGTCTTCCTCCGACAGTATGGAGAAGGCTGCAGCATTACTAACCTTACTGCGTACTCTCCTCACTTATGCACAGGGTGATTCAGAAAGAATGGACCAGAATGTAAATCAGAATTTAAACTTTAAATCATAACTTACAACAGAATTTAAAGTAAACAGAATGTAAATCAATGCATAAATACCACAGAATACAGGAGAAAGAATGACACAGCAAACCATGCTGCGTATGTATCACGTATCATTGCCCTTCAACAACTGCTTCAAGGCCAGGTTATCGGTTATAGTCCACGGTCGTAGAACCACGTCGCATTTGGGGTGTTGCTACAAATGTTTGAAGTGGCGCGTCAACATCAATGCAAAGTTCAAGCTATCGCAGAAGTCCGGTGCGGACAGAGCACAACATGGCAGGGGTCACAGTGGCGCATGCATTGCGAATGCAGTCCTGCAGATCATTGATGTCCTGTAGTGGTGTTTGGTAGACCAGAGTCTTGATGTGACCCCAATGAAAGAAGTCCAATGGAGTTAAATCCGGTGAGTGTGGTGGCCACACTGTAGGGCCTGCACGACCAATCCAACGATCTGTCAAATTTGCATCGAGCCATGCACACACAATTCTGCCAACATGGGGAGGTGCCCAATCTTGCTGCAGCCACACAGCTGCATATTCCACAGCAATAGATCCTCCGTAAAGTAACACAGCCGCTACTGAGCGTTAAGTGCACCTTGGTGGAATACTGGCCCTACAGTACAGCCTACACATTGACACTCCATTGTTTCTGATGACGCGAGTCCCGCATCCAGTGTGGGTTGATTGGTTACCAATAGTGTGCGTTGTGGATGTTTACCACACCGACACGGGAAAAGTTTGCCTCGTCTGTGAAGAGGACGGACTGAAGAAGTCTGGATTGTCCTCAATCTGCAGTAACATCCAGGTACAAAACTCCACCCTAAGTTCGTAATCCCCCGGTGACAATCCCTGGTGTAAATGGACATGGTAGGCGTGGTAATGACAGCTCTTCAGAACACGAATAACTGACGGTTGTGAGATACCAGCCTGTTGAGCTGCATGACGGGGACTCGTATGTGGATTTAATGCAACAAATGCAAGTACCGTACTGCAGCTGATGAGGATTCATCCATTGCTACACGAGGTTGTCCCAAGGGTGGAGCAGGCCCAATCCTACCAGTTCGTTGGAGGCGCTGCACAGTGCGCAATATGACTTTGTGCGAGGGTGTGTGATGCGGAAATCGCCGGTAAAATTCCCGAGCAGCTCTATAGCCCACCTACCACATTCTCCATTAAATTGCAACCATCTGAAAGTAATCCTCCACAGTGTATGTTGGCATTGCGATTGGAAAAGGTTTACATACAGAATAGTACTTAGGGGGTAAGTGTGATGGCATCGATACATTCCGTACGCTGTCTGAAGCACACATTCCGTGAATATCATCATCGGTACCTGAGATTTGTATACAGAGGGACCTTCCGTTCGTAAGGTGTTAACATCCCTTTTTCGGGGTTTGTTTTAGCTGCAGCCTTTACATTCTGTTTACTTTAAATTCTGTTGTAAGTTCTGATTTAAAGTTTAAACTCGGATTTACATTCTGTCTAGATTTAAATTCTTTTTTTGCAGTTAATCACGTCATATGATTCTCTACAACTCTCCTATTTGCACTGGCAGCATAGGAAGTATGGTGTAGAAGTTAGTGTCGTGATGACCTTGACCGATGCTGCAAGCTCAGCCATGATCACATGTGCAGATGGTCCCTCACCATACTACACATCCACATAATGTCAATTCGATCGTGTACATGAGGGAGAAACGGTGGGCACTGGTCCATCCTTTCTGAATCACCTTGTATAAACGATCTGCACAGCTGAAGTAATAGAGATTATTCTTATACGTATAATTTTTTCAGTTGCACATTTTTATTGAATGTTAGCAAAATTTAAAGGCACAAGCTCATGCACACGTCAAGTGAAAGGTTAGTACTTAATTTAGCCTTACTCTGTACTTCATAAACGATAGGAAACAGTCCCACAATAAGATTAGCATATTCACGTAAACCACTCTCAAATGCGGAGGGAGAAGATAAAAATTGATGGCTTGTGCGGGAGGCCAGAAAAACCATTCTACCTGCAACAGACACACACAAAAAAAAAACAATTAAAACCTAATAGTAAAAGAGTATTTTGCTAGCCCTCCTGCCAGGCTGGCAGAAAATTGTTTCTATTGCCTAAGAATTTTAGTATTCTTTCCCAAAGTATGCCTTTCCCTAGAGGATAAAAGAAGAACGGTGGCCAGCATCGTAACCCCACTGCGCATGCGCACGTGTGCAGTGCCTCCATATAGACAATGGCTCAGGTCGATTGTCATCTATTTTCCTTTTGATTCGTCAGGTGGTGACTCAAGAGGGGAGGTAGGACGGGTGAAGGTATTGTATATTTCCTATTAGGCAATAGAAACAATTTTCAGCCGGCCTAGCAGGAGGGCCGGCAAAATACTCTTTCTATTGCCATTCGGAAATACACAATACCTGTGAATTTTTAGCATTCACCCAGACCTCGTCAAAGCAGGTGGCGGACACCACCTGACGGGTCGCCCTAGGGCTACGAGCTGGAAGAAGAAGTTTTTCACCCCTTGAAGAATTCAAGTTGGGTGAAGGTTCAGGGTGAGGGGATTAATGTTGACAAGACGTTGGGGTTTGTTAGAGACCAATGTTATTAATTATCTTGAATACCTGGTTATGGATTCGGCGTCAGGATGAGTTGTGGTTGAAGTGATGATGTTGAGGTCGACCAAAGGTCCGCTTGAGACATGGTGAATGGTGAAGTTTTAGATTGTTGGGCCTTACAAAGTTGAGGATGTCTGTCAATTGTCCAGTGTTTGTCAGGATGCAGATATTTTTTTTGTTTTTTTTTTTGGAATCACCGTACAAGGTTGATTGTGATGTAGAAAGTTGATGCTCATTAAAAATTTTTTTGGGGAGGGGGGGGGGGGTTGTGGTGGAACAAGGGTCTTCCAAGGCGGACTTGTGAGTTCACTTTGGAGAAGCATTGTTCCTGGCCGAGATGAGGTCAACTAGTGAATTCAGGAAGCAGATGGATTCATTTTCTTTCTTTCTTTCGTAACCCTTAGCATGGGAGCGACAGTTAATGCGTGGAAGGCGACGTGTTTTTTTGTCGGATAGTTTGACCATGTTTGGAGTAGCCGGCTCGAAGGTTTCACCATTGTTGTACTGCCAAACCTGCCTGGAAACGAAGGTTTCTTCTGGTAGGACACGGTTGCCGTCTATCCAGAAAAGCGTTTTTTTGTCATGGGATACAAGTATGGAGAATGGGGCTTTCAGAATGTTAGTTGAACACATCACAGATTGGCTTGATTCACTGTGTGTTTGTGTGGATTGTTGAGTTGGGACTGCTCTAGTTGATGGTGGAAAAGTCGCGGAAGATGTATTTGTTGTAGTAGTTGACCTTCATCGTTTAGGGTGACGTGGGTCTTTTAGGATTACGTCAGGATTTTGAGATGGTTTAGTGGGTCTTGGCGAAAAACTGTATGCTGGTCGTCTGAACGATGATAGGATGCAGCGATTGAGGAGCCAATTTCTTTGTGTGGAAGTTGGCAAAGGTGATAATTATTTTCTTGTGGGCAAGGTTCACTTGGTCAAGTATGAAACACAGTCTGGCAATATTTTGTTTAAGTTTAAGATTTTCAGTTGAAAGCCGATTTTCAGAATCGGTCAACTTGGAGAAGTTGTTTGCTAGTTTTTGCACATAGTCAGTTATGGGTTGAATGTTTTTGTGGAGTTGTGTTAAACAATTCTTGGGCAAATGAAGATTTTTTTGTACTTGTTTCTGTAGGATGGCATGGTCCGAGAAGTCAAGTAGATCATCCTGGGGTCCGACAGAGGTGTCGGGATGGTCGAGTCCGAAGGAAAGAAAAGGTGATTTCAATGTGGTGACAGATGCTCGGATTTCTTACTCATTTTCGGGCAGAATGAGGTGTTGGGTTAGCTGATGGTTAAGGGTTGAAAGGGTTAAGGGATCTTCTACCTGTTCGAACACGTGCGGTTTCAGGGCAAGTTGTGGAGTGGATTCCTGAGTCGATGGTCTTGATGATGATGGGAGGTCGTCTGACGAGATTGTGGCCCAGGATGACGATGACGAATGTGGTGCGTTTGGAGTCTTGGAGGTGAACGGCGTGGTTGGGTGAGGTGGTTGATGTGTTGGGCGTTCGTTTGGTTCACAGTTTTTTACGACAGTGCATGGGAGTGGTTGATTACACTATGAGAGAATTAGTGACTTCCCCAGTGTGGGTGGAATAATTGCGGTTGATTTGTCCTTTGTTTTCGGTGGATTATTGATCCCGTTCTCTTGTTGCTTTTGAAGGCGTTTTCGTGAAGAGAGGTGTTTGGTTTGAATTAGCACCCAAGTGTCTCTGTCTAGTGTAGCACATGTAGCACACACTGTACATTTGCGGAGGTAATAATCATAGGTCTGAAGAAATTGACATGCTGGATGTGGGTCATATTTTTTTCTTTCTGGAGGTGATTGCGAGACAATTGCAGATCGCCGCTTCCAGTAAGTTTACATGGGAGGTTGATAAGTCATTTGCGATCGACGCAAAACTAGGCCGAGAAATTCTTCCGCGTTGTTTCGGCCCCATTTGAATAGCCACGGCTTGGTGCCGTATTAAAAATGGTGGAGTGGAATTGTGGGACGGGGAGGCAGCGCATTGAGCAGCTGCAGATGGAACTTTGCAATCGGGTATTGAGCAAGTTTGGTAGATTGCATCGGTGTGTTTTGAGCCGTGGATTGATGTGATGAGATCTAACCAGCATATATAAGTCTTTGAGACTGTCGCTGGTTAAGATCCATGTCAGAAGAGAAGGGGTGGAACGGATTGATGGTCCAGATGGGTCTGGTGTCGTTCCCTGGTGTTTCAATAATATTTATTTATATTTATTATTTTTTCGTAAAATCTGATCCCCTTCAGACGAACACCTTTTCAAATGTTACGGGATCGGGGCATGTTTTGACGTTTGAGCGTACCACGGATCGGGAGGGGGGGGGGGGTGTTCCGTGTTCTTCTTCAAGACAGTGATGGTGAAGGCCTGTTCCAGATCCGTTGATGGTGTACGAAACAGGTGTGATAAGGGTGACAGCAAACGTGGCATGGATTGCGAGGCGACGACGCGTTCATCTTTGAATGATAGTATTTCCGGTGTGAGTTTCAGTGGATCGGGCGGCGATGAGATCCGCTTGAGCGAGCGCAGGCAGTCTGATAATTGCAGAAAGATTGATTGATCGAAACTCGATTGAAAGTTAATGACAGTGAGAAGACGTCACGACAGGCGCTGGAGGGAAAAGATGAGCGGAAGGTTGAGGTGGTCACAGATGATAGAATCGAGATCAGTGGTAGATGTGATGGCACCGTTTCTTTTCCAGGGGGCCGGAATGTCGATCAAAAGTGGTGTCATTCTTTAAAATAATCATTTCGGATTTATTGGAGAAAGTTTTTCATGGCGAGTGGGGTGATGCAGGCGTGTTCGTGATCCAATCATGGGTGTAAGAGCGGCTGTGAGAAAAGAGGGTGGGTGGCCTTGGTTGAGTTGTAGTTGAAATCATGGATTGCCTTGGAATGGCGATTTGCATATTGGAAGAGTGTAATATCAGGTCGGTAGGAAGTTCGGATGGGGATTGGTGAGGGTGTGCTGTGCGTGACAGATTGACAACAAAATTCGGATCGGTAGGCGAGGGACTACAAGGCGACGGAGTGGCCATCTTGGAATTTTTGTAGCGTTTCCAGTCGAAGTTTCTCTGGATCGGGCCATGGTGCAATCCGCTTGAACATTGCAATCCGAGAAATGCAGATGATGGAATGTGGCGAAAACTGGATAAGGAAAAGTGACGGAGGCGTTGCGGCGAGATGAGCAGTTGACGTTAATGCAGGATTACGGCAAACGACATAAGGTGAGGAAAAAGAAGAGCGTGCACTGAAAACACAGATTGGACGATCCAATGAGGGAGGTCTAGCTATCTTGTGTTGGTCCTTTCATCTTTTCTTTTTTGGAGAAGTGTGTTGATAAAAATGGCCGAATGGAGAGGCAGAATGGGTAGATAATGGTGAGCGTGACGGACTGACAACAATTTTTGGATCGGCAGGCGATGTACCACAAAGTGACAGGGCGGTTGTCTTGGAGGAAGCGCTTCCGGTCTAAGTTTTTGTGGATTGGGCCATGGTGTGATCAGCTTAACCGACAGCAGGCAATCCGAAAAATACAAAATGATGGATTGAAGAAGACAGGATCGAATGTCTTTGACTAGAATGGAGCCGACAAACAATGGATCGCCGAGTGACGGGTTGAGAGGTGAAGGGGCGGTCATCTTGGATGACGAGACAAACGTAAATTCACAGGAACGGTCGTTAAAAGAAGTCAAATTTTTTTTTATATAAAGAACTAAGAAAGATGGAATGGACCCGTCCAAAGGATCAATCCATGGAAACGATGGGAAAGACGAGAGCGTGTGTTTATAGCGCACGCTAGAGGAAAATGGATGGCAATCGACCTGCGTCATTGTCTATATGGAGGCACTGCACACGTGCGCATGCGCAGTGGGGTTTCTTTTATCCTCTAGGGAAAGGCATACTTCGGGGAAGAATGCTAAAATTCACACGTATTTATATTTCCGAACGGCAATAGAAACATTTATTCAAAAAACACTAAAATGATCCCACCAGAGATTTAATCTCCTCACTAAAAATTTTGTGAAAATACAATGATTATTTCGATTTCGAAATACTATACGAGAGTTCAAGATATCAAAATGAAGTTGTCTATGTAAAAAAAAACCACTCGCATCTCACAAATCACAAATACATTAACCGTATCTGGCAAACTTTCGACTGTCCTTTAAGGGGTTTGATGGTATTTCCACACTCAACAGTCTTCTTCAGGTTCCTAATGAAAAGTTTGAACACTTGGGTTTACATTGTCTACTCCGAGATTTTATTTCGAAGCCTAGATTTGTGAGGAATTCCACTCTTCTGCCTCATAGCTCATCTGTGATGATGTATAGGATGGAGGGACTTGACGGTGCTTGGATGTTCATAAGATCTTTTTTGTTCAATCACTTGGGACTGGATGGCCAACGATTCTAATCCTCTTAAACGTCTGTATGTTGCAGAATTTTAGGTAGTGTGATGGTGTTCTCCCACTGTAACTGGTGATTCTCTGTCATGTGGTGAACTGCGATGCAGCGGAGTCAGCAACCATACGAAATGTACGGTTTCAAAGAGATACTGCAACCCAATTCCAACATTACAGCTCAATCCAAAAATTTCTCTAATTCAGTGTTTCTCAAACTTTTTTTTTATACGCGACCCCATTTTTCAAAATTTGACCACTGGAGACGGGTAATAACGTGCCCACACGGTAATACAAATTTAATGTTTTGTAATTACGGTTTCAAAAAAAGTTTACTCATATTTTTTGTCTGAACAATGTGCTTGTTTTTCTAAGCACAACTGCTCCAAATTTGGTTAATATTTGTCAATTTTAAAGTTGGCTCATTTTCTACAGCGATCTGTCGGTTACGAACCTTGTCTTCAGTTCCACTAAATAGGAAAACCCCAATTCACATAGGTAAGAAAAGGGAAATGGAACAAGTGCTTCAATGGCACATCGTGACAAATCAATGTACTCTGTTTGTACCAAAGTACAGAATTCGTAGTTCCTTTGATTTGAACTGAAGTTTCAATGCTGAGTCTGAAGAAAGTTTAATGAGTGAAGAAAATTTTCAAACTGAGAAAGCAATATTAAAAAAAAGTACAGTAATACTGTCCGTTTCGTTATGTTCGATTTGTCTTAACTATGCCTGTGCTCCAGTCCAGAGATTACACATACTTTCTCCACTGCACACAGATGACAGCCTAATCAATAGACTGTCAGCCTCGATAATCATTGCTAATCAATAGACTGTCAGCCTCAATATAAACTTGGCTGTACGTACTGTTTTGAAAAAAATGGATAGTTTTGTAACTCGGTGGCTGACGCTTCAAATTCGTCTGAGGTAACAACTTCTCGAATCATTTCTTAACTATAGCTTTTCAGTTACTGGTAATGAGAACTATTCACGACCCCAGTGGGGTCGCGACCCAAAACGCTGCTCTAATTTCATAGATTTAATTGTACACAACAGATTCAAAAGCCTTTGTACAAACCCAAGAGAATGTTATCAGGAATTTCCTTGGTCAACGGAATCAATTATATCCAGAAGAGCTCAACAGAATAAGCGAAGACTAACTTACCATGTACATAACAGGAAACTTTTGTTTAAATTCTTCCATGCTCTCCATCATCACTTTACCTTCTAATGAACCTAATCCTTAAATGACAGAAAAAGAAAGAACAGTCACGATACTACACAGTGAGAGGTAATAAATGATCTAGGGCGTAATTATACAGTAGCTGGAGATAAGTTGTGCTTATTTTAATTGTCTTGTCCTGTGATCCTGTGGTTCCGTTTAGAGGTTTGCTAATTTTCACAATGGTTAGTGCTTAAAAAAAATATTTCAAGATAAGTAATAACAAAATCGTTGGTACTATTAGAAAGCTTGTACTTGTTACTACAATATTGAGAAGAAAAAATGCACTAAACAAATTTGGTATAATTCTACGCTATTTGTACGCAACAGTAAAGGTGTACTCTGATATCGATATCAATGTTAAAAAACGTCAACCGATATCAGATTGCGACATCTAGTGATCCGATGTTTACGAAAATAAAGTGAAATTAAGAA
>JAHWFP010130872.1:0-51528 GCA_023313725.1 Lithobius niger | reverse complement strand
GTTTAGTAGAAATTGTGACTGCATCATGTTTTTTAGCATTTTCTTTCGAAATTAAATTAAACCGAGTTCAGTTTAGAACTACGTGAACCACTGGCGATTGGGGGTTGGTTTAAGTGTACATCTTTTACCTTTAGGCTGTAATGAATGACGATGAACTGCTATGCTCAAGCATGGGCAGTAGACAAGGGGTCACACTTCACCTGCCAGAGGCAGACACCTTTTAAAAAAATGAACTATTAAATGGTGAGAAATAGTGAAATCTTTTGCTCAGTTTTATCCCAAACGACTAGGCCTAGAGGTTTTATTGCAAAAAACTTCCACCTTTTAAAGCAACAAATACTCCATTTTTCAAAAAAGGAAGCTTCGCAAGATGAACAAAATGGCAAAACTTTTTAACTCAATTTTGTCAAAAACAACTTGAGATGTGTTGGAGAAAAGCTTCCACATTCCACAGTCTACATGCGCTCCCTCCAACCCGTCTCTCTCACTCCGGTAGCGCCACGCCGATTTCAAGGCCAGCTGCCCACTTACCCGAATCAGCAGCCCCGTGATTGACTAGTCGTGAATGAGCCTGTCGCGTCGCATGGGCATGGCAGTGAAGGGGGTAAAATTAAAACAGTTTCATGATAACGATGTCTATCTGCCTGCTCTACAGGTACTCCGATGCTGTACGGAAGGTTTTAGAATTAAATTTAGATTCTAAAAATTATATTACTCGACAAAATCAGTATTTTTTACAGACTTTTTTTTAATTAAGGGTCGGTAAGCAGGCCAATAGAGGGAAGGGGCGTCGATGGCCTGGGGCACGAGTTCCATTTGGGACCCTGGGACCTGGGCCGGTCCTACTCTGCATGTGCCTTACTATTCAATTGATGCTCCGCGGATCAATAAACTGTATGAAGGATGTGTCGATGTCTACAGAGTGATCGAAGTGGACGACGTGGCTCGTCTACATCATTAAAAACATATGATGTGCATGCGTACGACTTTGTACTTCTGCTCCTCCGGATCTTAGGTAGCTACAAAGATGAGAGTAGACCTATAAGAAAAAAAAAACTAATTACGTTTCAAATAGTCCTATTTTCATCACTGTGACTTGAGTTTCGACCTAAAGTATAAAAAAAAAACTGCTGTGAAAAGTGGTTGTGAAGTCAAAGTTTCATCAAAGAATTACTGTTTAGGGAAATTTATCTGAAAGAAACTCGGTTACAAAAAAATAACAAAAACGACGACGTGTGTAGCATTATACTTATACGAATAAAACAACATACAGACCTCAGAACTGGTTTGCTTCAAGTGGTTGGATGCACATAAAAAACAGACCTGTAGGTATTAAAATATCAAACATTCGCATTTGGTGCACTGATTGAGCGAGTAAAGCAAGGGTTTCCGTTCCTTGCTTTGCTCGCTCAGTATTTCATTTGGTGCTACTCTCACCTTAATAGGAGCTTGATTTTGGGAGAATAGGCAGGCGTACTGACTTACAAATAAACAAAACAAACAAATCGGACATTTTGAATGGTTTAGATGAAATAGGAATGCGCTCGGAATTTCATAAACAAACTACAAACAACAATGCAATTATACTGCATTCAAATAGCTGGTACTTTGATTTTGTGATGTTTTGGGGACCGAAGAAACGCCAAAGCATGGATCGACGCCAGAAGAGTTGACAAAGCGATCGAAATGGCTAGTTATTAATTTTATATTATTTTAATTCTATTGCTCTAATGCTGTTTTTTTTTTTTTTAGTTCCATAGGTCAGCAAAACTGTACGATGGTTTATGCAAGACATACCCGGATGGTAATGTGCTCATTTTTTTTTTTTACCAGAATCACTATCTTTATTTCCTAAATCATATAAAGGCGATAAGAACACGTTTGTAGCATCTATGAAATGATAGGGTTTTTGGCGATCATCATCAGAATAAATATGGGTAATGGGGGGGGGGGGGGTATGATTAGAATTTGCAACTAACATGCAGAGCAGGTTCCTAACATGAACACGAAACCAACGTTGCTTTGCGAGATTTGTGAAGAGGGAAATTCATTATTGAAGCCGACATATAGCTGAAATAGAGTTACTAAGTTTCGATTTAAGCAGTGACTTAGATGGCACACCGGACGTTAGTTTTTTTCTTTATTAAATATTGATGATCAAGCTTTTACCTTACCTTCAAAGATTTAAATCTAATTTACACCAACAGACCTGCACGACATTCGGGAAGGGTTAGAATGCTGCATTAATAACATTATTCGTTTTCGACGTTTGATTCTCGGCATTCTATAACATGAATAAATCTTTTATGAAATAAACTACTTGCATACATCATTCAATAAGTGACAAGTCAATATTTATTAACAGGATAGATAAAAAAATTTCACAGCTGTAAATTTGTCATGATCCCCCTTATAGACTCATCAAAAAATTCCTCCCCACGTCCTATTCCGTTATTCAGTAATTGAAAGTAAAACCTTAACTTGATAGTAGAAGTTGTAAATCCTAATCACCCCTCCCTCTCCTAATCAACCCCACCCCTCTATTCCCATGATGACGTAACTAACATAGACCATTCACCCTTACACTTTAGTAATGATGGCTTGGGGAGGGGGGGGGGGTTTGGGCCTAAACAAGGAAAAATAAATTTTTGAAAGATTATTTGAATATTCGAATATTTTTCGAATATTCGAACATGGTTTTTTTCCCTATTCGTCCGACCCCTCATTATTCGTTTGACGTATGTGTAGCGATTTTGAATTTTCCCATTCGCTCATAGGTCAATAATTGTACCAATACAAATTTAGCGGAAAAGTTAAAATAGGGTTTCTCACCTAAATGTTTACAGCCTCACTATTATTTTACAGGCATTAAATTTTTTAAATCCGTGATAGAGGTTGAAGAAATGTGGCAATATCCAAGTTGCAGAAATTACATAAAGGTTTGATGAATACTTTGTTGTTATAGAAATACATTTTGTATTTTAAGTTATTATTACGGTATTAAAAAAACGAGAAGAAGCTGTGAAGTTCAATAGAAACCTGATATTTGTCACGATATTTGTCTTTTACCATACAATAATACAATCAGCTATCGGTGAATATGAGGTGTTTGATATAATGTTGGTGTTTGACTTGTGTTTCCGTATAAATGGTATCATTTTAAATAATTTAGCCCATCAGAATTAACTTAGTTCAATAAGATTAACCTTACAAAGCACAGGATTGGGTCATTTCTAAAGACAGCATTGGTCAAACCACGGGTTCGAGTTTGTGCAGATGAAGCAGGCAAGGTAGAGAGTTTTGTCTTGAGCACGACCGCGTCTCGAGGCGTCCCACACGTCCCCTAAAATGTATTAAGAAGCCTAACTGCTGTCTCGCTGCCAGCAGGCTAGTGAAGAGCCAGGCGGCAAAGTATTGTTTACCTTTTCTACCAACACGCTACTTCTTCAAACTTTAAGGTTTGACTAACCTCGCATTAAGAATTAACTGTGAGCAACGTGATCAGCATTTCGAATAATTATCAAGTAATCGAAGAAAGAGGGATGGAACCGAGTTCGAATACTATAAAAAAAAACTTCATTTCGAATTGAATGAGTTATTAAACATCCTCATTGAGGCTTGAAACGACTGACTACATTTATACGATAGCTATCGTCATATTTATCCAGTGAAGGGAAAGCTAAGTTTGGTTCGTTATAGTATCATGCCATGATAAAACAATTGAATAATACGAATGGCCAAGTTCTACGAGTGGATAATATCTGATACTAAGCTGTGTAATTACCAGTGCATGTGCTCGTAAATAAATGTTACGTTTGTTGGTTTAATACGTGGTCACTTCCGTTTACCCAAGTTGCGTAAAGCTGTTGGCAGGCAGTAGTTGAGTGAACGTAAAAAGGTCCCAACTCACACTGCAAGCTTTGTAAGGGGACCGTTGGACTCGAACTCAGCGACCAGTAACAGCTCAGTGGTCAATATCTTCTTCCCCAAAATAACTGAATAATAGTTCGTATCCCACGACAGAACTAAAGTCCTTAAAAAAGTAATGAATTTAATGCATGCAACTAAGGGTTAATATACTTTTCTTTACCCCCTCCTTATTACAGAGCCTGTCTAAAGTCCTGGGGGTTGGGGGGCATACCATTAATTTAACGGGAAGGTTCTCCTGCCTAATAGAACACTGGTAGAACTGCCAGCCACTTATTTAACTAATGAGACCCTGACTTAACTTTATTCATATTGAAAGCTAACTAAAATAATTCACGCATAAGTCAGGATAATACAAGCCGGTTAGAAAAAAATAATATTTTTATTTAAGGCAAACGGCACAATGAGTTTCAAGTTAGTCAACTACTAAACGGTTTTGGTGAACAACATGAGATTGAGTGCACAACTTACGGCTTGAACCAGTTGGAATATTTTAACTCATTGCCTCCAGTTAGGCTAAGAAAACAATTAGGTTAAAATTTATACTGAAATAAAAAAAAAAGTCTCTTGTTTCTTCCCTTTACGTTTATGGGTCGGAAAGAAATGTAGCCAAACCTAATAATCAAGTACAGTAGGTCCTCATTCTTTATAGTAGAGCAGAAATGCTGGGCTTAAGTACTAGGAAAATACCATTACGTGGCGTAAGGTTCAAGTTAAATCGCTATACCTTTACTTTAGTTTTAGTGACATTAGCTACATTTTAGTTTAGTGTCTAGCACACGTTACAAAGGAATTCTTTTGCCATCCCTTTCCAGTGTCTAGGCTGTGCGTATGTGTTGTGGCATAGGTCAAATACAAACATGAGACATCAAATACAAACATGTGTTTGTTTATATGCAAAACTAACGTATCCTTATGTATTAACCATGGACATAAAGGGGAGAAAGGGCCTTCTGGTTTTAGTAATGGCCTTTCTTTGTAAATCCTAGTGATTTGATTGGCTGCTAGACTGAGCAATATTAAAGTTTAAGTTCGCTCACTTTTCAGAACATCTCCTTGTGGCTCATCCACATTTGACTCAATGTGCCTATGCTAGATATGCAAGCAGGGTTCTGATTCGCTGACAGTTCACAGCCCAGGGTTCTGATTCGCTGACAGCTGACAGCTCAGCCTTCCGCTTGGCTATAAAACAGTAGCTTCGATCTTCAAGAAGACCATTGTTGGTACAGTACACTAATTTCAAAGTGACATTAATCTACTGATTTTAATAACCAAAGATACCAAAATAATACTATGAATGAATGAAGCTACCTAATTAAAGCTCTATAAATAAATAATTCGAACCCTAAGTTATTCGACAAGCAAATATGAAATCTACTGTTACTGCTAGTATGCCGTGAGGTAGCCTACGGCCAATAACACCGTTACCTTAGTGTTAAGTTACTAGTATTCTACACAAAATTTTAAATTAGGAAGTTACATAGAACTACATATTCACCTATATTTTAGACTATCTTGAATAATATTCAATGCTCAAACTAAATAAGTTAAAGAATGGCACCGCATTTGTACTTTTAGTTTTTCCGAACTCAATCTGAAATACATTTCTTTGGTTAAAAATAAGGTTAAAAAACCACCGACATATGATCGGTCAATTCTTTTCAAATGAATGAAAAATCATTGTAATAATTTCTTCGAGTGGAAAATTGTACATTTTCTAAATAGTTATATGTTTCAATCCAAAGTAAAGTGATTTAAATAAATAAACATTTAGTAAAATCGTTAAGTAAACCAGAAAAAGCAGGATTCTACATTTGGGATAAAGGACCCACCTAACTTATCTAACATGCTGTTTAACAAGTGGTATCCAAGTTAACGTAAGCAAACAAATAAATAATTGGTGTCTTATTTAAAAGCCACAGTCTAAACATACTGAATTGAAATTTGAGTAACAAGTATTGCGGTGTGTACAGCTAAAAGAAAGAACATTGTTTACCGAGAAATATTTTGTTACATAGAGCCCATTTACAAATAAAAGCCACCCTGTTGCAGACTGGCAACTAAATTTATCTATAAATGAAACGAAAGCTTCCCGACTCCAAGAGGAGACAGGGATTGGTTTGAGCACTAAAATACGATCTTCCTTACATGCCCCCACTAGAGGAGCTCACTTCCGGTTTCTGATTCTGGTTCACCCAAGTTGGCCAGATTCGGTGCTGAACAAATTCAAGTACACTCAAACATGTGCAAATAACTGTTGACCAGCGCATAAAATCAATTAAAAAAAAACATTCAAGGACAAGACAATACGAACGATGCCGTTTCACCCTACGCAGATTACAAAAAAAGTGAAAATGGACCAAACGCAACCGAAAAAATTCTCATCAGAATATTTACGACAAGCAAATATTTAAGTAAATTTTAAAATATTTAACAGTGTAAATCGTTACAAATTAAGAATGACACAATTTCTGAATAATCCGGTAATATGAACCGGCTAGTACTGTGATGCCCTGTTATGCTTTTATTTTATCCAGGAAAATGTCGAAACCTGTGGTCATCCCTTCCTAACCTACAGTACGATAGCGTTCAGAAACCGGATTTGTGGTGCATATACCAATAAACTGTTGGCTCTATTCTTAACTCATAACACACTAGACAGGTTTGTAAGATATCTGACAACTACATATAACTTTTTTAATGAGAAAGACACAAGAAAACTTCGGATTATTTTCTCAAGAAGTATATGGAAAAACTTGTCTTTCATTTCTGTGGAAGAGAAAGTAAAGAAAAAACTCGTATGGGTTGAATGTAGCTTTTACCATCTCAACAGGTAGTTTAAATTTTTTTTATAAATTACAAAACTGAGGTTTTCACCCACAAAAATCACGAAACTACCCACAAAAAACATCGCGACAATTTCTTAGCTTCAGATAAGTATCGACTTAAGACGTCGGTCATTAAGTGATCCCTTCCTGGTTTATACTGCACTTCACAATCGCAAAATGCTTTCACTGTGGCTATATCATCGGGGCTCGATAGCTGTATCCAACTTGGAGACCTAAGAAGATTACACTATCGCACACAAGTTTTGACTTGGAATTTACTGCAGAAAGAAAAGAATGAACATTTTCCAGGTGAACTCCCCACTGATTAGAACCAACAGTCGCATCATCCTGGAAAGGAATGATGTGTTCTGTGATGTGTGCACATACTTTTTCCATCAGTTACTGAAAGCAAAAGCCTATATTCATGGTAAGTGACTCATACTTACGTATGGGTTTAAAGTTTGCTGCAGCTCTTGTAGCTCTCTCAGTAAGCCTTACCAGCCAGAATCCTTTGTTCAGGTCAAATACGCCGCTAATGTATTTCCATTACACTACTTTCTCCTTGCACTCATCAATGTTCGGAATTGGGAGATTCTGACTTTCCATGATCTCACTGAGTTCTCAGCAATCTGTAACCTGTCTGGGTTTACAGCCTTCTACACACAATGATCATTGGGGTGCCGTATGGAGATTTAGATTCACGAAGTAAACCCAAATCTAACATACATCTAACTTTAGCTACAATTTGTTCACACTCAGCTTTACTTTACCAGTAATAGCGCACAGGGATAATTTTATCCGTGGTTGACATGATGCTGTTGGTTACCAGATCAGTACATCCTGGTAATGTAGAGAACACTCCTGGTACCCTATCCAAACAATGTACCGAATTTGTTTGTTGCTAAAAAGTTGCTACTTAGCGTCTTCAAAGCCTTTATGACTACTTTACTTGTTAAAGTGCCAGTAAGGATGGTTTGCTGAATAGATTGACACCAGCCTTCAGGAGAATACTACATTCCAACCAAAAATATAATACATAGTGCAATTGATACTTAGGGCACTAGCAGTCAAAAATTCACACTTTGCTTTGGTCAGAAATGTTCATGTAGCCTTTCACAATTTCCCTGTCCTCCACGGTTAACTTGGATGGTCATATTAATATGGCACAAGTGCAGTCTGCATTCTCAGGCTGTCGCAACATTATGTGATACTCTGTTGGAACGTTCATTAAAATTTATTATTGTCAGTGTACAGCATCCCCTAGTGTTTTGATTCAAATATATCAGTTTTTGTAACAGTTTCTGGATTATCCTTCTTAGTATAGGTTGGTTTTCGTGATAGGTGTATCTATCTTCACCGTCTGCGATTCCTGTGAATTATCTGAGCTACCTGTATGTACAGAAGGTGGAGACATTAACTATCTTACAGTTCAGCATTAAGGTAAGAGTAAGGTATATTATGGTAAGACTAAATTTATAAGGGTATACATTAAGGTGCATTATACATTTTAATGCGTTTTGTGAAATTTGCTTAATAACATTTCATCCACGTGTTTAAAAATGCTCATATCTCTTGCATCAATAACGTAGTTCATCACGAAATCCTAACATAAACCGAAGCGACCATAAAGAGATTCAAATTTTAATAATAAAGATTTGCTTAAAATTATGATGAGGCGGTATGGGGAAGAGATTACGTAAACTTGATTATTTTTAAAATCACTGTCTTCCATCGCTGTCAGGGTAATTTTTCTCAGATTTTGCTACATTTGTCTAATATTTCTTCAGGCAATAAAAAGACAAATTTCATTGTTTGAAAAACACCTTCAGTTAGCAAAATCTGTTATAGTGCTAATGTCATTGGTACTAACTCAATTGTGGTACGAACAGAGATCACTCACGTTAAACTGACATCTGCCTGGTGCCAGGTAAGACTGAGTGCTTATGGTTGGGATGAGAAACCTAGTGCGAGGACTGTCGTATCACTACTTTAAGTTGTGGAAACTTGGCTGATTCCGATACCCTATTCGGGGTTTTGCATGATATCACTTATTTTGGTGATTGGCGGGTTATTGTTTTTGTAAAGAACATAATATAGTTTTGCACATGTGTTATGACTGTGATAGGCTACAACTGAAATACCACAAACACAACCAGCAATCGGGAGACAGATTTGTCGGCAATATTTTCGTAGGTTTAGCTTCAACAGTAAGCTTTTTTTGTGTAACATGAATCTCCAGATATTAATAAAACATACCGTACCACCATTTAATGGCTGACAAGAAAAATGTACTATACTATGATTTAAAGGCAGCATCGGGAACATATCGGAAACAATAGTGACCCTTAATTGGTGGTCCAGTGTACTGTTCTGTTCTGTCATTAAATAATAACAAATTGTAAATGATATATTATCTGTTCATCTATGAAGTCTATTTATTAAACAAATATTGTATAATGTGTTGTTACTGTCACTCACACAAGTTATTAATTAACTTCGAGCAATGTAAGCAAAAAATGTATTATTATTATTAGTAAAGATTCTTAATACATTATATATTGTCGACTCACACAAGTTTTCAAGTCATTCTGCAATTAATTCATTATTATTATAATTATTATCATTGTTATTATTAATCCTTCATTTTTTGGTAAATGACAATGGATGGTGCTACATTCGATATGGCATTTGATCTTGCTGGGGGATAGGGGTTGTTTCGGATAACTAAAAAATTCGAGCCTTGCTGTTCACATTTACCTTTGTACCTCAATTTATTTTTTAAAAAACCTTCTGTGAATAAAACCTTCTGGAACCTAAAACTTTCTAGGATCTAAAACTTTCTAGCTCTGTTGGAATGCATAATTCATAATATTGTATGCATAAATAATTTGAGGATGTAATAAATCGGTAATGACGTAATTTAACAGAAATGACACACATGACCAGCATGGTATGTTACGTTTTATTGCTTACTAGTCCCATTGTTACTCGACCATTAACAATGGAAGCGATTCATTTTATCGTTTTTGATACCTTTACCCGTACGGAGGTTTAGTATGACGTAACCTATGTTGGTGGTTCTTGGGTTTTCGTCAGATTATCGGTTGTTAGGTTCTTGCAAAAATGTAAAGAATATGATGTACTTTTATGCATTTCTTAAAACTGCAATAGGTTACAACTGGAAAACAACCATAAACACAACCTACAAGTTTGTGTCAACAATATTTTTGTCATTTTGGCATTAACAATGTTGCTACCATTTTTTTTGTAATATGAGTTTACATTATTACTAGACGATTAAAAATGGATTTTTTTTTATCATTTATGGCGTGTTAGCTACTGTCATAAAAGTGGCTTTTCAACTGACTGAAATTTCTCTAATAGTCAGCCAAAATAGTCAGCTACTGTTAGAGTAAAGTGTGAAGTGCCCACTAAATTTCATCCTAGTCAGTTGGAAACGAAAAAATTTACTTTACGCAGGTGACATTAGATACTAATAAGTTTGAAGTTACCGCCAAAGTTAAGAGGGTGACAAATGTGCCAAGTCATTCCCATTCAATAAAGTTCACTATTTGGAGATTAAGGAGCTTACTCACTCTGATTCCATACACAATTACTTGTTTGCACAATTGACAGCTTGATGCCAACGTATAATGCTTCTAGATTTACTGATTCCGATACACCAATTATGTTGCTAACTAGCTACCCTACGTTAGACATACTGCCCCAAAATACAAAATGGAGTTCTTTGTTTAATTTTGGATAATCTCAACCTTACAGCTAATGTGCATGATCAATGAAACTTCATAACCCAACATGCATACACAATTATTTAAAACTTAATAAACAGTGAATAGACGTTCACACTCACTAGCGTGTGGTTAAGGTTAGATTAACCTAAGCTAACAACACAAAATAGCGTTAATCTGCACAGAAAATGTATAAAGAAAATATTAGATTTTTTGTTTAACATTTGACTTAGTATTAATAGTTGAACCTAATGTTAATATTTTACAGGAAATTTCAGTTCGCAACAATGCATATCCCTGTGCCAGCACTGCTGCTCACCAGCACTGTGTGTTCAGCTGCCTTTACTTGAAGCTTATGTTGCAGATTTATTGCAGGTACAACTGAATTTAGAAATTTTAGTTATCTAAACATGAAAGTTTTCAATTCGTGGTTTCTACTTTAGTAGATTGTTTCCCACCCTGTGCTCCACAACAAATTATCATTGTAGTTGGCATCTCGCCAATTCATGAATGCACATCGTTCCTTCCAATTAAATTGTCGGTAACTTCGTGTCTTTATTCTGACACCATTATCAGAAAGGTTTCCTGGCATCTACTCTGTTCAACAGTCCTTAATCTAGTATTACAGCGGGTGCTGTTTCAATCTTGTCTGGCAAGATGCTAAGTTCTTTAACAGGGATTGAAAGTTTTTCATCAACTCCTGCCTGTAAGAGTTATTTTGGCTTGTAAAAAACATGCTCAAGCAGTAAACAATAACAGGTAGTTACATCCCTGGCAAGCATAAACGTATGAATGGGAAAAGCTCATTCTACCCAAAGTCTGCTCAATAATCTTGCCAAAACAAAAACGGATTGAACAACATAATTTTTTTTTATCTTGCTAGAGATGGTTAGTTTTCCAGAAATGTGTTTTTAACAATAACATTTAACAGTCAAATCAAAAATTTAATTTGTTTATACCTGCATAGAATTTATTACACACATTAGTCAAATATTAATTTTGTCTTGGATTTTTACCTGACTGAGAGCAAGGTGCAAAATTGTGCATTTTAAGCGCTGAAAATTAAAACTCGGTTTTGTTATGTGGTTGTGAGATTGGTCTCGTCAGATGACCCACTGCATCCAATTCCCTCCTCACACATATTAATCTCTGCTAGAGATTGTGTTTCTTTTAATAATATTTCGGGAGTAGTAATAGTAATTTCATCTCTACGGGCTGCAGTACGTACAATCAGTAGTGTACGGTCAGAACTGTTCATTCACCAAATCGTTTCATTTCCTGTATTACATGGACACAATAATTGCTTACTGGCTTCGTAGTGTTACATCATAAAAAGTAGTGGTTTGATCCATCAATCAAAAAATTATATTTTGCGATGATAATCCTTTTTATTTTAAAATTTTCTTTCCACAGCCTTCCTTACATGCCGGACAATAACATCCCTCTCTGCGACTCAACCATGTCAGCCGAAATATCTGAAAATAAGTATTTAAGTATATTCGTTTCACCAACAGGAGAAAACAACTGCGACTGCTTACCACCTTGCACAAAACAAATCTACGATTCAAGAATCACACAAGAATCCATCAACAAGGAGATAACATATGTAGCTCTAATGATTACAGCTAGTAGCAACGTTATTGTAAGGCATACAGTAGAACGAGCAGATTCGCTAGTCAAACTGTTGTGCGATATCGGAGGTCTGATTGGAACATTCCTGGGATTTTGTGTTCTGAGTCTGTATGAATCAGCATTACCAGGGCTGAACAAATTCTTTAACAGATTTCGAATCAAATCTAATACCAATAACTGTAGGTTACCTAAAAAATAATCTTCAGCTGTCCACGTGCCTTAGAAGTAGCCTAGCTGCCTGAAGAGGCTGATTTGGTTGATTACTGGACAGACGAACCTCTAAAACTTCCTGTTAGTCATTATTGCCAAGGGTAATGTAAGAGACAATTACTTAGGGATTTAGTTTGACCTACTCTGAACGTTATTCTGAACCATATCTCGATTAACAGTTCCTTTTGGTTCCATATCCCTTGGTTCAACTCTCTGTTCACAGAATTTCTTTCTGCTAATCAATCTTTTAGTAAGGTTAAAAATTAAGATTGTTCATCAATAGAACCATTGCAGTGTTGTGGATGACTTGAGACTCAACAAAACTCGTTTTAAATAATAATAATAAAAAATTTTTTAGAGTTGGTCTCATCAGCATTCTGCATTCTGCATTCACTGTGTCGTAGATAAACTTTATGCAGCTTGCCATTACAGTGATGTCTAAAATGATATCTGAGCTAAAACTACAGAAAACTACGCATTTCGGTTCACACCATACCATGATATTTAAAATTAAAGTTTAAAATGCAGGCTTCTCCAGTAATGGTCAGTACTTAAGTTCTCATTAATGCCTACAGGAACACAGGCATAGTTGTGAATTATTTCTCCATCTATTATTTTCTTTTCTACTTCGAGAATCAGTCATTATACTAAAGGTTGTATGTAGCATCTGCAAATCAGATTAAAACAGCGTTATCGACTTAAACTAAACAAGGGAGCCTATAAATTACCCCTTGAAATATGCCTAGCAAATGTGTAAAATTTCTTTGCATCAAACTTTTACTCGCTTTTTACAACCAATTCTGAATTGGTTTAAACAACGACAAAACTGTCATGGAACATCCCTATCACCTGGGTGAATATTACAGTTGCGTTTAATGGTAGTCGTGGACAAAGATGGCAGACAAACAATTCATTGTTATTTAGGAATAATGCACATATTGTACAATAACATGGTCGTAGATGTGGTATATTATGTGGAAAACAAACAAACTTTTACTCAAATTGTACAATTTGTAGGTTATGTTTGCCTTAGCTGCAGCATTTAACTGCCCCAGCCTAAAATACAGCACGTCATGTTTTCCTTCATCAATGAAGTTAACGACACTTATTGTCCCAATACAACTTAAGTGTGAATGTATGCTGCACATCACCAATCCCTGTGTAATAGCGTCAAAACATGAAATATGAGACGGTTGCTATGTCCAGTACTTGTTAATCCAAAGTTTAATTAGGTAATTTTTTTTGCTGTATTGATTTGTAATTTGATTTTTTAACGTGTCACCTGCTCAGTGCATCCTCATTTAATATTGTGCGAGAAAGTTTACTCACAGAACTAGTCATTTTTGAGAATACGTGTAATGTTGGCACTAATGTAACAGACTAGAGATGCAGCATATCTCGGCCGAGAATCATACCAGAATCTTTCTAAAACTAAGTTGATAAGCTAACCGGCAACTGCATAAGGGAACTTCCTCTCTATTCCAGCTCTACTGGGCTTAAAGAACGGGAGAGCCCAAGGCTCACAAGACATAACTAAATACAGATGCAAACTTATTTACGTTGCCTTTTGGACTTATATGTCAGACTGCCTGAGCGGGGAATCGAACCCACCACCTTTAAAACCAAAGGACGAGGTCCTACGGCTGAGCCAGACTGACACGGCCTTAAAAGGAAACGTCTATAGGCAGCATTTAACACGTGCTTATATATATATAAACAAACATTTTCCAATCACCACTGGAGGGACGCTTATTTGCCGCGCCAACCTCCAAGTGAAACGAATGGAACACTTAATCGTGAAATAATGATTAAAGACGGGAAAGCCAAAAGCTCACAAGAGAAAAACTAAATACAGATGCAAACCTATTTACGATGCCTTTTGGGTTTATATGTCAAACTGCCTGAGCGGGGAATCGAACCCAGGACCTTTGAAACCAAAGGCCTAGGTCCTACCGCTTAGCCAGAATGACTAGGCTTATTTGGTAATCGGTCTTTGTCTGTGTCTCCCTGAAAGCCACAAACAGTACTCGGAAGTAAAGTAAAGGGGAGCAGAAGTTATTTGCTCTTAAACCTCATTTATTATTAACAAGTATTGGTAATTATTAGCAACAGACACAAAGTGCAGTTAAGTAAATACATATTTTTTTCTGGGAGGTGGGTGCAAAGTTTATACGTCCGTTTACACCGTGTTATAAAACTTATGAGCAGTTTATTTTTATGGGTTAAATATTTTTTTTTGCTGTATTACGTCATTTATATATGGCATCACACAAAACCAATTTTGAAGACATAGTGAATAACTAGATTTTTCAAGTATTTTTCTCCCCCTTGGCTCGTTTTCCCGTTATTTATGACACTGACAGCACATACTTAGGAAAGGCTTCTTGTTACGAAAATTTTTCGTAAGAATTTTTTTACAGAAGTGTTGAAATTTCTTCCCTTTCGTACTAACAGTTTTCTTTCTTTCCTTCTTTTTTTCGCCAGTTTAATTTCTTGGTTTATTTTTAGGATTTCCTGTGTTCTTATTTTATTTTTATTTGCTTTACTTAATATTTTTGAATTTTTGTCTTAAACTGTATGTCTTACTTGTTATTTTTATAGTGTTGTGCATTTACATTTGTGATTTTTAGTATCCTTTTGTTGTTTCTCCGGGCACCAAAAAACTTCATGTCTTCTTTTTGTGTACATTCTTTATTTCAAAAATTGAAAATAAAAGCCCATTTCATTTCATTTCATTTCATTTCATTACGTTAAACTCTAACAAATCTGAGAGTCAATAACATAATGTTAGTTAAAGATTAGTCTTGCATTTTAGTAAAACTGTCATTTTGATATGTTCTGGCAAGTTTTAAAATTTTAATGCTTCAATTGGCTTAGAGAAAGAACTTGTGAAAATTTTCACTACTCCTAACTTAGCAGTTATTTCAAATTTGGTATCGTTTTTAAAATGGTATTTACTAAATGTTCAATACATGATAAAAAAAGGACACAAGGTGCAGCACTGAACCCAACAGACAATCGTAATTTAGGAAAACAAATTGGTAAGCTGAACACCAACAACTCTAAATTCGCAAAGAGGGCTGCGAAAAAAAATTGTGAGAGAAGTCATTAAAGAAGTCGAAGTTGAAGGGTCCTGGTAAAACTGTAACCTTGGTATTTGCAGGCTTTGATTACACTGTTGCTAAACTGCTTCATTTGGATAAAAGGTACCACGTTTGGCAATTATTATTCTTACATATAATAGCAATTGTTATAGTTACCTACTTTTTTAATGTAATTTGCTAAATGTTCAAGAAATTGTCAAGTTGCAAATACTTATCTGAAGCAAATACGGATAGTATGTGGTAAGTATTTGATTGATTTCCTAAGTATCATCTTGTCGTGTTGCCTTGTTTTGTTTACTTTATTGGAATATCTCAGAATTCCTAACATCTGCTTTTGTTGAATCGCCTTAATTGAAATAGCTGTAATTCGTTTTGTGTGCGGGAGTAAACCATATTTTTTCTCATTTCGTTAATGATTACTCCCGCACACAAAACGAATTACAGCTATTTCAATTAAGGCGATTCAACAAAAGCAGATGTTAGGAATTCTGAGATATTCCAATAAAGTAAACAAAACAAGGCAACACGACAAGATGATACTTAGGAAATCAATCAAATACTTACCACATACTATCCGTATTTGCTTCAGATAAGTATTTGCAACTTGACAATTTCTTGAACATTTAGCAAATTACATTAAAAAAGTAGGTATTTATATCCTTGTAGTGATATTTTTTTTTATTCATAATGGTGTTTTAGCCAGATTTTTCACTACAAATAACAATAGTTGAGGGACGTCAAGCTGTTCATCCGAAGGTACTTGCACTAACGTAATGAATTTTGTTATTGACAATGCAACTTATTGAAAAATAGTTTATTCCTAGTATGCATCGAGTGCAAAACATCAGTAAGTAACTTAAAACTTTTGTAGAAGTTTATACTCATTAGAAAAGTTAGTTAAGAAATTGCAATTTCTATTAAATTTGAACGCATTAAATCAGCTATGGCGTATTCATTTTTTACTTCATACATTTCTTTAAAAAATTTAGTGGTGCTGACCACTCAGCCGAGTATTAATTATTTTTGATTTGGTTAAGGTTTGCTTTTACTGCAGAAAGTTTCGGAGGAAGTTTGGGAGGAAGGGCAGAAACCCACTTACCCCAGTCCGACGTTAAAAAAGCAAGAAAAATGGAAGAAATCTTTTTTTTTCTTGAAAAAAAATTATTTCTTAAATTTTTCTTGCTTTTTTAACGTCGGACTTGGGTAAGTGGCATTTCTGCCCTCCCGTTTCCCAAAACACTTACCATTTTGGGGTTTTAAACTTCTATTATTATTATTACAATTAACTTGAACGTTTTTTTTTATCTGAACTGTATCATATCAACAAACTTTTCACTTTTAAGCTTCTTCTCAAATTTGTAATTATTATCAAATGCTGCATTAATTTAACCCATAAATTACACCTTATATGCACCCTATATGTATCTATAATGCTTGGCTTCAGATTCCAAAATGGAGAAATTCCTATGGAAAAAGGACAATTCAATACGTCATTCCAAAAGTATTTCATACCATGCCAGCCCAGCAAAGAAAATATCAAGGGCTATAACGAAATACGAAAAAAAATATTTTCTGTTAATATTTTGGTTCTTACTATGAACATTTTAAAATAGTGACTTGGATAATGTGATGGTAGATAGTTGGCCGCTGACGAATCTTGTGTAAAAATATGAAATTGTGTAATGCATCAAAGACATAAAATAATAGTGCACTAAACTGCCTGCAACACATCCAACTATCATAATGTTAATATAAAAATGTGGTGTTATTTCATCCCTTGTACTGAAGCATTACTATAGTTCTATTATCAGTGTCTAAATAATATAAGGAATGGCATTTTTTCACCAATTTGTTCTCTGTTTTGAAGTAACCCACACCTTTGTACACAATTATTCGTCACCTCTGTACACACTGATATTTGAGAACCTTTATTCTGTATAATTGTATTTATTGTGTCTGTATTGTGCTTTCTGTACCTTTCTATCGTTACTAAAATATTAACTGCTAATGTGGCATAATTTGACTTTCCAACTTAGCTATTCATGTTGCAATACATGCATTAACTAACTTATTGCAGTAGTTTCGGTTTCAGGTACAAATTTTATTGGTCTGAAATCTATTACGTGGATAATGTAATACCAAATCAAAAATGTTCAGTCTTTAAATTTTCTGATTTTTTAATTCTTTTTAACGCTTTCTTTTTATACTGTTGACGAATTAGCCAATTAGCCCACTAAAAATTAATTAAATGGTTCGCAGGAGTAGTGCTAAAAATTGGTGGGGTGGTGTTTTTTATTTACATTTTATTCCCAGTTTTTCAGATGTTCATCAAGATGTTCAGAGGCTTTTTTTTACCAAACAAAACAATGCACTTTCCCAAATATTTCGCTGTGAATATTTTTTTTTAATTTTCTGCCTGTTCCCTGTACATATCACCTGTTTAATATATAATAATATCGGATGTGTAATTTGCGAAAAACGTGTTTTTGCAAGGGGTTACTAATTTAGAATACCGTGAAACAAAATTACTGTAGGAAAAAAATACCAGTATATCAACATCAAAACAGGTTTAGTCTGTTAGTGAAAGTTCACAAGGTCATTTTTCAAACTAAATTCAAAATACACAATCGGAAAAAGGGACAAAGTGATTTAAGGCACAAGATCAAAAGGAGTGAAGTTTTTGACTTTGTTTGCATTGGGCAATGTCTTCACGAACTTCCGGAATTCGGTTTCTTGAAGCAGCTAGAAAGTTCTAGTTTTTGTGGTGACATTTGTGCACATGTGCTATGTGAAATTGCATTTCCGTTACACTGTAGGTAAAGGCCATCAGCACTAGATGAAAAAATAATTTGCACAACCCAAAACACCTCATATGGAGAACGTTCAATATTTAGCCACCTTTGACAAATTCATTATCTGGAATAAGACATTTAATTATATTAGATTAGTAATTATATCGCATTTCTGATTGCAGTTTTGTCAGTAGGTCTGCAATATTTGTCTTTGTGGAAATATAATTGAAGACGTTATTTCCATATGGACCTAAGTCATTTTATTCTTGAAAATCTTAAGTGATAGTCTATTTTGGTTTTTTAAACTATTACTCTCACTCATATTGTTATGATTTACGTAAACCAAAATTGCAGCACAAATTCCGTTAGAAGTTGCAGTATAGGCGAATTTTCGGTGATATCACCAGTAAAGTTACTTGTGAGTCTGTCACCTTCCTCAGGCCACTAAATTACTACTTCAGATTACAAAAAACTTTCACGTGTCGTCCATTATGCAGATAGTCGTTATATACACTATTTGAAAACCCCCTGCTTCTCAGTTGTTACTGGATGCCCCCCGAACCCCCCTCCCCTCACTCTTGATCCCTCTCCATCCCCAGTGGAGCTGGTTCTACCAGCGATCCTTCACACCAAAAATGTTATTTATACTGTGCCCTGTAAACACTGTGCCAGTGTATACATAGGGGAAACAAAAAAGGCGAGTTCGCACCTGTCTCAATGAACACTACTCAGATACAACAAGCAATGACCGTACAAACAGCATTGCAATGCACGAATTGTATACCAAACACCAGACAGATTGGCTAAATACAAGCATTTTGTTGTAGCAAATACTAGCAATGAAGCACACCTCCGAGCTGTTGAAACCATCACAATCAAATATTTTCAAAATGGAGGTGTGCCTCTCATGAATACTCAGGAGCCAGTATATCCTCAAGTGGCTAAACTAGTCACTCCAGATCAATCGACTCGCCTCAATGCAAAATGGAATAACTGGCTACTAAGGCCCACTAGGATGACAAGTGACGCATCCAGTGACAACTGAGAAACACGGGATTTTCAAATAGTGTATAAAACGACTGTCTGCAAAATGGACGACAAGTGAAAGTTTTTTGTAATCTGAAGTCGTAAATTAGTGGCCTGAGGAAGGTGACAGACTCACAAGTAACTTTACTGGTGATATCACCGAAAATTCGCCTAAACTGCAACTTCTAACGGAATTTGCGCTGCAATTTTGGTTTGCGTAAATCATAACAATACGATTGTAAGTAATAATCATTTTATTCTGTTTTTGTGAAGAGGACAATTTGTAATTCATGGAAAACTAATTGCAGAAACTCTTATTACAAGATATGGGTGTGTCAGGCTAACCTAGAACAATGATAAACTCGCGATGTTTAAAACTTACTGATGTTATTAAGTCATAAGCAAATTACGTAGTTTTTCCTTATACCACTTTTGGAAATAACTGAGTGATCACGTAAAGCCATTTTTGGATGGGTGTTTCTTTTTTGGATTGTTTATGTCAAGAAGCAATGCAATGTATTCATTTGGCTCACTTTATTGTGATTCTTGTAAAACTCGGCATGAGTACTCTCAAGGTCGTCCTACGTATTGTGAATGTTGCTTGGTACCATTTTTATCACCATGTATATAAACAGCTCTGGGGTACCTTGCCAACTCCTGTGTGCAATTTTCCCTACTTACATGCTTTTTCCATGTAGTACCATCCCTTTTTCGTTTTCTAGAGTGATCTGGCAATAAAACTACTGCTCCAAATCACTATCAGTGTTCATCTTACAAAATTTTTAAGGAAATCTGAGAATCAGCAGAATTTTGGCTACGAATAGCATTCAGCGTTCACCATTGTGATCATATGACCTAATGAGCATCACTGATTGGCTTGAAACGACTTACGCCCAATTGAAACTAACTCGTTCGGCGACTAATGCTTTTTTCAAAATAAAATCATTTTTTGTAGCCTACAACGTGTGAGTTACAACCGTTTGATCACACAATTTTTGTCAATGATTGCTACGCCTGTGGTGACCTCTATACGCCCAAAAAAGTAACTTTTTCGAAATATGACTTAGGCCATTTTGGAAATGTGCTCTTCAATTGATCTCCACACTTAGTCTTCAATGCGTTCATGTGCATGATGATATATGACATGACGGTGTTTAGTTCTTGATTACTCTATAAAGCTTACAGCATGTGCTCTCGTGCTTTGGGAATCTGTAAATAGAGAAATCGGACATGTTTCACGTGGCAGTATAGTACTATGAGTTCACGAGTCTTCAGGCGTTCTTGAACTCGTTGAGAAATTGTTTATATTCTGATTCAATCATTGAGAGGGTATCAGTCAGTTGGAGGTTTGACCTACATAGGAAAGGTACTGAACCATATTTGACTATAATGCCTGTAATGGAACGTGTTGTTTCCATGTCACTTACTTGGGAGAGGTCAGTACAAGTTTAAGTACAGTGTCGTTGGTGAAGATAAAGAGGCTTTTTTCATTTAACCTTTGGAGATAACATAAGTTTTCGAACCATCCAATCTTCCTTGATAAAGTTTGAGGCACGTTGCGCTTAACCATTCACTGTAAAGGCTATGTCTGGACGAGTTCTGTTGATAGTATGAGACAATGATACGAAGAGTTCACACAAAGCGTAATGTTGTCTGAACAATCACTTCTGCCTAGGGCGACTTGCTCTCTTGTAACTGCGGAGGTGCCTATGGAAGTACAATCTTGTATACCAAATTTTACAAGAAATTTCTTGATGTATTCAACCTGGTTTAATACCATAATAAAGAAAGCGCACCTTTCCGTTACTTAGTTAAATTAAAGGCAACCGGTGCACCAGTTGGCTTTAATTTAACTAAATGGTTTAATACCAGTGAGCCATCATCAACTTTTACAAATTTTATCCCCAGCGTGTAGCTTAGGCCTAATGGTCAAATATCAAAATATTTTGTTAATATTGCTATAGCCATTCGACCCATCTTATGATTCGAGCTTATAACCGCCACGTCATCGATGTACACAGTTAGGGCTCAGAAGTCCTTTTAATTTCAATAGTAAAAGACTCAGTCATCTGAGCTATATCTCGAATCCATTTTGCAACAACTGCTCGGTAAACTAGATACGCTATCTTCATCCGGATTGTTTTAATCCATAGAGCTTTTTTATTATTTTGCACACTTCTCCATTAATTTGCATGAATAGATTGCTCTAAATTTTCTTGCACATGTATTACGATTAAACAAGTTATACATACAACTTATCTTTGCTTAGAAATTGATGAAAACTGGAAATTGTATAACCATATTGAAAATCTAATTCTGAAAATTAGACAAAGTACCCATCTTATTTACAAGGTTAAAAGTCCTCTAAGTACCAGCATTAAAACATCTCTTTATGAAGCTTGGATTCTGTCAAGGGTATGCTACGTTTACGCTCGTCTTTGGTTCTACCTGTCTTAATTTACAGGACAGACTTCAAAAATCGTTAAATATGGCCGCTAAGGTACTTTTTAATACAAACAAACATAAGACTAATCTTAACATTTTTACTGAAAATAAAATTCTTACTTTTAAGCAACTCTTTAAGAAGTTTTATTTTGACTTGAAATACAAAATACCTATCCAGAGACCTGATTACTAAACTTCAGTTGGTTGTCCATAAGGATCCTTAAGTGGTTCAACACTCTGGTTTATTGAAATTGGCGACAAGAAAAACAATAATGAAAATCAATAAACACACTTCATCATGTGACATTTAATGTTGTTGTCAGCTGCCTATTTATACGACCTTATAAAGTTATCTTGAAATTACATGTAACCCAAACGGAGGCAGGTCTGTTACAGATTTGAAGGTGATCTGCATATAGCAAAGCGACTGAGAGAACAAATAAGTAATTTCACTAATTTCACTAATTTCACTAATTTCACTAATTTCACTAATTTCACTAATTTAACTCTTTAACCATGGCACACTTACTCTACGAGTGTGCCGGCGTACACATGTTATTGTGGGTATTTTCAATAATATTTTCAATAATATTGCTACAAACTATAAATATGAATCCTTCACAGAGGTTGGTATGAAAGCAGGAAATCATAGGGTTAATAGAAACTCAAAACACACCATTGTATTTTGATATAATAAGACGTCCTCGACTGCTCCAAAAAAAATTTCAATGATTTCTGATACCTTGGCGGTTTGTAATAATAATGGAAGTAGTCTGTGTCATATATTTTAAATGCCTCTTAATATTAACGGAGATACAACATTTAAGGGAGTACATAACTTGTATTGCTAAGTCACGAGCGTTTATACATTCTTACAGGAATCAGTAAGTAGAGGTTGTAGCATGTTCGAGATAGTTATATTACATCAAAAAACAAAACAGGTAAAAAGGGCTGCCAAGTTCTGAATGGTTCGTCCCTTCAAAGGAGTGATATCAACACACCAAAACATTCGCCAAGTCAATCGCACCTCTTAATAGTTCGAAGGTTAAATAAAAACTAGAACATTGCTACTCTCGGTAGCAATGTTCAAGTTTTCATTTTACGTCCAAAGTATTATTCGGTGCGATTAAGTTGGCGAATGTTTTGGTGTGTTGATATCACTACTTTGAGGGGGCCGAAACATTCAGAACCTGGCCGCCCCTTTTACCAATTTTGGTTTTTGATATGATATCACTCCTTTTTTTTAATTGTGTATTTACTCAACTCCACTACCGTGCAGATGTGTAATAAAGTGCCACGTCAACAAGAAATTGGTTTTCAACAATTTACTACTACCTTTTGCGTGTAGGCTGAACCATTCTCAACTTGGTCACCTCTTTATAAGTTTTTAGCTTTAATTTTGTTGTAATTTGTTATATTTAGTTAGTTTTGGTGTGTTGATATCACTCCTGTGGAGGACTGAACCACTATCAACTTAGTGGGCTTTTTACCAGTTTTTGGCTTTGTTTAGTTTGCTTTGTTTTTACAGTTGGTTTATTTTTGTGAATTGGACGTGAATACAATTTCTTTGCAACGTTGTTTAAATTTGTCGTGATACACTAGTGTGTGTCTAGGCACGCACGTCAATATACACGTTCTCTTTGTCCAAACTTTGGCCGTCCAATGAGAGACGATGCCGACAATACTAACAATGGTTACAACAATATTTTCGCACTTACGCGCCCTTCCACGCCATCCCCGTTACGCCCCCATGCTCTAAACCATAAAACGTACGCAGTTTGTATTTTACTGCACTCTTTTGTCCAATTTCATAGCTGGAAGCCTTCCCATTATCTCGGTATCGATGAATAATCACCCTATGGGATTTAACATGGGGATGAGCGGACTAGTTAGCTAGTAGTATCACATTTTCAACGTTATTGAGGGTCAGATTTTGCATTGAAAGCAGCTTAGCTGTCATTCCTACACGAGTTAATGTTTGTCAGGTGGTTCATTGCTCTCGATTTCAACACAATTTAAGCTCTTGTACAGTATTATTATTTTTCTCCTAGTACCTGAAATGTGCCCAACTATGTTTCAGGATATAAGACACTGATGTTATGGCGTCACGCTACTATGGTTTACAACTTCGACAATTGAATTGATGTGATGTTTGTTGCCTAACTTGGCGTGAAACACTAGCGTGTGTTTCGATGTGTGCACTCGCTATCAAGGCTAATTTTAAATCCATTTAAATCCACTCTTTAACCAGTTAGTATTTAATCTACCCCAAAACAAGATTTGTTAAGGATTCCCGCCAAGCTTTATGGCCGTGTGAAGTCGTGATATCAAACGCCAAGCTCTTCCGCCAAGCTAATACAATTGAGTAATAGTTCGAAGATTATATGAAATATATGAAAATTGCTTTGTGCACAATTTTCAATTATTTCATTTAACGTTTGAAGTCTTAGTCGGTAGGATTAGCTTGGCGAAAGAGCTTGGCTTTTGATATCACGGCTTCACACGGTCGAAAAACCGTGTTTGATAATCTTCGAACTATATTACATGAAATATATGAAAATTGCTTACTGCATAATTTTCATTTATTTCGTTTAACGTTTGAAGTCTTAGTCGGTGGGATTAGCTTGGCGAAAGAGCTTGGCGTTTGCTATCACGGCTTCACACGGTCGAAAAACTTAGCGGTAATCCTTAACAAGTCTTGTTTTGGGGGTAGATATCAAGATATTTTTGGTTCAAATTGCTGAAATCCATTTTTTTTCTCTTAGTATTTATGAGATGGAAACACCAATCTAGTTTTCTGGTCCATTTTTTTTTTTGGGCTTTCGTTACATTTTGAGCACAGCAGTCACCTTTATTTTCATAATATCAGTATTTCTTATTAGTATTGCAGTATCTCCTTACAAACGCATGGATTTATTTAATGTTCAGTTTGGCATTGTTGCATAATATCAATGTTTAAAACAATGTAAAACAATCGGTTTGATCGTTTAGAGGTCCCTTACCCTTTCTATTGCCAGCAGTGGTATAAAGGGGTTGGAAGATGGAAGTGGTGTCAATCCTGGAAACTAGGTTGAAGCATCCGGTCAACTACTTTTTTGAGAGCTCTGTGTTTTCCAGGAGGTGTACCACTATTGAAAAATTGATTTTAAACTTTCAAGACCTCATCGACCCACTGCCTAACAGCGTATCTTACTGCTACAGAGAGGATAGACCTCTCTTTGATGTCTTGAGAAAAATCAGCCCGATCCCCATTTAATTTCATAGTACTTTTAACAAGGGGATTTATGATAGCTTGCCTAATGACTCAATATTATTTCTGGACGATTTGTAACACTATTTGTCAGTCATCTTCATTAATAACGTTATTCACAGGGGCAATCACCAACCACAGAGGCATATCGTTAATCAATGTGGTTCACAACCCGCTCTTTAAAACGCTAAGGATGATTTCCCTAAACACCCAGTACTTTTTCGTGTTCAAATTCAGTCGGGAGGTGAGCCAACTTCAAGTACTGGGCTGGCAGGACGGCATAAAAAAGGCTATATAATGTCGATTTACAAGGATTCGAGCAAAGAACCTTACAATTTTCTGTTTGCAGACTTGCAACCATCCACTCCAGAAGCGTTAAAATTGCGTTCAAACATTTTTAAAATGCCTGTTGCAGTTTACCTACCTACGTAGTTTGGCTGAGACAGTTCTACACTTTATTGAATTACTCGAATTATTACGTTTAAAATCTACTCCTCAACGAGTGAAACACATTTGACTCAATTGTCCAAAAGTGTGACGGGTGTACTGCTGGTTCTGTAAGTTCTGCATGAGACTTCTAGCATGCTGAAACCTTTTAAAGGGGATAATACCTTTAACACCGATCCAGAAAATACGTCTTCAAATATACGTCTTTAAAATTAAACTTAAAATTAGTATTAAAAAACCCTAAACATATAAACTTCGGATGTAAGCCTTATAAAACTTAAAGCACTATAATAACAGACGTAAGAAAAAGACATGTAAACAGTCAGCGTCGCATTAATATGTATAAAAGAATCTCCAGTAACTCAAAAATCAAGCTGGAGCTTTTTTTACATATATTAGTGTGATGCATTGGCTTAGATGTCTTTTTCTTGAATCAGTTCTTTCAGAGCTTTAATTTTTTTAAGGCTTAAATGCGTATTTTATATGCTTAGGCGTTTTTTAATACTAATATCTGTTCAAATTTTTCTTGTCTCAGCAAGAATGACACCAAAACGAATATTGAAGTCAAACTAAAATAGCTGTTGTAAGAGTCTTAGTCGTTTTAATACTCAATTTTAAGCAATAAAAAATGGAATTCGATTCTTTGGTTCGATATCTAGGTGAGAGCAAATTTTACCCAACATGTAGAATAACAACAAGAATATTGTGGTCACGTGATCTTGTGGTCAAAAGTCCCTTTCAAAAGTCCAAAAAGGATTCAAAAGTCCCTTGGCTTTGTTCATACATACGTTTTAAGTTATAAAACTTGAGCATCGGTTCATTGGTTCGATTTCCAGGTGTAGTACAGGAGTTACCAGCCAGAATTTGGGCTAATCATGCACATCAAACTAAAAGCCATAAAATGTGGTACACCAGTAATTCTTAGCTTACAAATCGAACTAAGTATGGAACCTCCTCAAGATCCTCCAACACCACCAGGCTCCTACCAGCACCTCCACCACACTCATCTGTATGAGGCTATTGACCAACAAATTCTTGCTGATCTTGTTAAAACATGATCACAATTCACGAACATGAATTAATAATAATAATAATAATAATAATACAGTTTACCACGTTACGGTGGTAGGACTACGGAAGGGCTGTGAACCTCTAATACCGCATCCTAAAACGGGCGTTTTAAATAGGGCAGAAGATTTTCTGTTGCAAGCGAGCGGCGAAACCCCTGCACTGTGGACTGGTTAACGGTACCTTCACTCAGGGCATTCCAAATATGGACCACACGAACCGAGAAGAAATTTAACCGAGTATTACGAATACAGGTCTGTCTAGCAAGCTTCCATTTGTGGCCACGAGTACCAAACAGGTTAGGAGCCAAATCGAAGAAAGGAGTGCTCACATCGCAGAGGCCATGTAGAATCTTAAAAGTCAAGATTAGATCAAATTTAATGCGACGCAGCTCGAGCAATTCTAAGCCGGTCTTTGAAAGCCGTTCTGAGTAGTTTAAATCACGGAAGCCAGGCAGTCGCTTGGTAAATCTGCGCTCGACTGCTTCAAGTAGGTCAATATCTCCCACCAAATGTGGCGACCAAACAGGGGTCGCGTACTCTAAGAGGGGCCTCACAAAAACTTTGAAAGCCCACACTTTAGTACGCCAATCCTCCGATGTAAAACACTTATTAACCACAGCTGCACGACAGTAAGCTTGACCACAGATTTTATGACAGTGTAGTGAAGGCTTCAATTTCTGGGAAAACCACACACCCAGGTCTTTCACCTCAAGGACAGAAGGGAGAATAGACTGTTCCAAGTGGTACATAGAGCATGGGTTTAGGAGACCAACGTGGAAGGTGAAACACTTGTGGGAAGAAATGGGAAGCTGCCAAGTCGTAGACCACTCAGCTACCCTGCGGCACTCTAGGTCAAGGTCAGGGGATCTAAAAGAGAAAACGTTTTCGGTGCCGATTTTCAAATCGTCTGCAAATTTAAAACCGAAAGTATTTTCATTACTAAAGTAAAGGTCATTCAAATAAACAACAAAAAGCAACGGACCCAGGACGGAGCCCTGGGGGACTCCGCAAGGTACGGATACACCCGATGAGAGTGTATTAGCAACAGATACCTTTTGAGTTCTGTTGGCCAAAAAAGCCGAAATCCAACGAGCCAAGTCCCCCTCAATGCCACATTGCGTCAGTTTAAACAGTAGTTTACGATGAATAACAGATTCAAAGGCTTTCTTAAAATCGAAATAAATGGTGTCGCATGGGATACCTATGTCAAGTGCACCAGTCCAACGATCAAGAACACTTAACAACTGTAATGTGGCAGACCGATTGGGAAGGAACCCAAATTGGTCCTGATTTATAATGGAGTTCACGTCAAAAAACTTTAAAATAACATCCCGTATAATGGATTCCATAAGCTTGCAGGCGACACAGGTAAGAGCGATAGGCCGATAGTTTGTAGGATCAGATGCTGACCCCTTTTTGTAGATTGGTATAACCACCGCAGAGCTCCAAATTTTAGGAATACACCCCTGACCAAAAGAAAGAGAGAAAAGTCTTGAAAAAGGGAAACAAAGCTCCCGTGCGCACTTTTTGATAAGGAAAGCAGAAAAGCCATCAGGTCCGCGCGAGTGGCTTGGTTTAATTTTCATTAAGACATCGCGGACCAATGATTCGGAGAAAGGTACGCTTGAACATTTATCGGTAATCAGTGTAGGAGGCACTGGTAATGGGAGTGGTACGCCATCATCAGTAATGTAATTTGATGTGAAAACAGAGCAAAAAGACTCAGCCTTTTCGAGGTCACCTGTCAAAAAAACATTACCACACTTCAGTGGAGGAAGCGATCTAGTAAGGGATGTCTTCGAGCGATAGAATCGAAAAAGTGCCCCCGGACTACCTTCCCGAATAATCGTCACCTCCTGCGAACGATGCCAGGTTTCCATGCTGTCAGAAAAGAGAGTACGTGCCGTATTATAGGCTAACCTGTTTTCCACACTACGATCAACCCTATAGCGCTTCCAAAGCTTAAGTTTCCTATGGCGCAACTTAGCGAGATGACCAGGTACTTTTGATCCATTTCTGTAAGGAATGAAAGGCATCCTACAAAGGAAAATATGACCTGCTAGAATGCTCTGGAAGCAGTTCCACGCCTGCTCAATAGCAGGATGCAATTTAAAAACTAGAGCATCCCAGTCTACGCACGACAGGGACGATGTCAGCATGTCAAAGTCAAGCCTAAAATTCTGCGTGTTAATGGCAACAGGGTCAGGCTCGTGAGTGGCCGTGAGTGGCAAATTAAGGGAGAAGGTAACAATACAGTGGTCACTGTTGCCAAAGTGGTCCTCAACATTTAAATCGAAGACAAGTCTATTATTGTCGCAGAAAACCAGATCCAGAATATTTTCACCCCTAGTGGGTTTATCAACAAGTTGAAGAAGTCCCAAAGGTGCAATAAGGTCCAGAAAAAGACGGTGGTGGCGATCTGATGCCCAATTGCGTCGCCAATCCACAGTGGAGAGATTAAAATCTCCTACTAGAATGCAAGAGTGCCTATTTTCATGTGAGCGTGTTATGAAATTACAAAGCATTGTTAAAGCAGCCTCATCATGGCTATTTGGTAAGTACCCCACAAGTATATTAAGCTTGAAGCAAGGAAGTAACAGTGCAATACCTTCCGCGTCGATTGCAACGTCCTCGACCACCAAAGGGATGTCACTGCGGTGAACAATGAGTAAGCCCCCACCCAGACTGCCGCGATCCCTTCTAACAACAGAAAATTTTCTGGTATCCACTAGCATGCCGTCGGTAAAGCCAGGATGGAGTCAACTTTCCACCACGAGGAAGATATCAAAGGTGTCTCTCAAAACCAGTTCTCTAAAACACCCAATATTACGGATGATACTTCTAGCATTAAAAAAGGCACACCTGAGGTTTCGAGCAAGAGGTTGAGAAGACGAGCCAATTTCGTTCCCAATCGTGGGGTTAGACCCCATTAAATTTGGATGTTTTCCGACTTGGCGTGGATCTTGAAGAGTTCCATTTGCAGAGTACTTTTGCCTCTGGAGGTAAGGTGGATCATATCCCGAGCCAAAAGTGTTCGATCTTCGCATATTTCTCTGTCGATGGAAACAAAAGAATAGTTGAATTCAATGCAAAGTTTTCTGAGAAGAGCGTTAGTATGCTGTACTTTCATATCGAGGTCTCGGTTCTCTCTTCCTAGCCTTGGGAACAGGCCAATGAAAGAGATTCTGATCTTCGGGAATGCTGCTCGTAACGATGCCGCAAAGTCACTCAGGTTGCATACAATTCGATTAGGAGTTTCATCGCTAATACTATTTGTGCCTGCGCAAATGACGACAGTTCCGAGAGGGTCACACCCCTTCATTACGTCTGGCAAAATCCCCTGGAGGTCGTGTGGCCGTAGACCCGGGTAAGTCATGGTTATGGACCTCTCGTGGTTGCTCCCCCTAAGGGCCCGTACCGTCGAATCACCCACAATGGTTTTTGCACCGTTCCAGAAATTAGCCATAACAGAATTGTCCATGTCAGTGTGTGTAATCTCCACATTCACAATGTTACCGGATGTTTTTCTGCGCGTGCATTTGTTAACAGCAAAGTCCCTCGCTTGGTTTTTGTCCCCACAAAGTTTAGAGACATGTGGTTGGACATCCACTTTTCCTATAAACGGGGATGCATGTGGTGGTTGTTGTGGAATGGTTGAATTGGCGCTGTATGGCAGAGGTTCACGATGGCTTAATGTGTTCCTCCCTTTGGAATTCCCCTGTTTCCTCTTTTGGCGGGTCGTGATGTTTCTGTGCAGTGGCGGTGAGCCAGGAGGTGCAGGAGCTTTCTGCGTGGGCATCACGGTACGGTCTAAGTGGGCTGATAACAGTGTGAGGTCACCCTCATCCCCTGATCCGAGTGTGATCAAAACATTTGTGGTCCCTCCCGTATGGGTGTCCACCCTCTCTATGTTTTGACATTGCACGAACTTCTCTTTAAGCGTGACTGACAAATCCGCCAAAGCAGATTTAAGAGTTTCTTCAACAGCCAAAATCCTGCCTTCAAGTCTTGAAACGATGCCCGAAGAAAGGTCCTCAAGGATACTTTGTTGTTTGATAAAAAAATTTTGAGTCCAATGTTCGAATAACGATTTAAAATCTTCAAATCTTGAATCCAGTGTATCTGTAACCTTTTCTGGGATCGCAGCCACTTTTAAGTTTATCTCGCTGAGATCAATGTCTTTCTCCAGGTTAAAAGAGTCGAGGCGGTTAAGTAATTTGGATGACATGTCAATTAGGTCATGAGGGTTGAGCTGAGCACCATTTTCAGTAAGCATGATTGGGACATCATGAACCACGGGCAGTTTCCCATCTACAGGAGTACTCTGACACCGGTCCCGCCCAAGTGGAGATTGGATGGAATCGAAGTACATAGTTCGGCGTCTGTCTCGAATACATGTCAGATCAGGAACCTTTCTAGCAGACAAAGACGCTGAGAAACGAGAGTCAGAAGCCAAAATTTTTTCCATTTTCACAGAAAAAAAGAAGAAACCGACACTAAAAATATGTTACGCTCAGGCTCATGCACGCCGTCCAAAATCCAGACCGAACTCAAAAAAAAAAAAAAAAAAAGGTCAGTTGTGGGATTTGAACTCACACCAACACAGAACAAACCAACATGGCGGCGTCGTTAGCTAATGTCAACACAAAAATCGCACGAGCAAATCACTCACACAAACCAAAGTAGGCATCATATTGGCACGTAGGCGGGTTCGTTGGAAGCACTGAGAGTTCATAAATTCGGCCAGGCATAGACACGAGGTACCACGAACGTGTGGCAGGAATTTCAGAGCAAAAAACAGGAGCTCGTGGAAAGGACGCACATTCAGTGCAGAACTAATAATTGATAGTTCTGCAGAACTAATAATTGATAGTTACACAAGTTAATCTTAGCAGAACAGATCGAACTAAACGTATGATCACTATGAAATAAGACTCCCATGGGCACCTCACCCGCGTTCCCCCTCCATGAGGCTGGACCAACAAATTCTTGAAGATTGAGCTAAAAGCGTGAAATTTGGTGCATAAGTTATTCTTTGCAGTATAAATTGAACTAGCTATGGGACCCACTTGAGACAACCCTAGCGCACCCCTGTGCCTTCTCCCTAAGGCTTCCCCAAGAAATTCTTGCAGGTAGAGCTAAAAGCATGAAAATTGGTATATAAGTTATTCTCAGCAGAACAAATCGATCTCGAGTTTGTTGATCATCAGCTTCATGGAGGGGACACTCAGAGGTACTTGGGGGCCTTGCTGATACCTCATGGGGTTCAATGTGTAGTTCGATTTCTACTGCCACAATGCATGCTTTCAGCAGATTTTTTTTATTCATAGATGCTTCATGGGGGTTCACAGAGGCAGCAGATGCAGGGGAAGCTTGATGGCATTTCATAGGATCCATGGCTGGTTCGATTTCTACTTCTAAGAATGACGTGTGTGTCCCACAATATTCACTTTTAGTACGATCAGCAAGATTATGTTGGGTATCACTCTCATGGAGCAGGCATAAAGGTGCTGAAAGAACTTCAGGAATTTCAAGGAAGTTCCACAGATAGTTCGATTTGTACTCCTAATAAAGACCTGTGTCCTAAATTTGATTTTTTAGCACTTTCTGCAAGAATTTGTTGGTCAGGCCACAGGCAGGGGGAACAGGGGAAGACCGTTGGGTGGCTTTGGAGAGTATCTCGAGGGGATTCCATATCTAGTTAGATTCGTACTGTTATGAATGGCTTGTGTACCAAATTTCATGCTTTTACCTCGATCTGCAATAATTTCTTGGGAAAGCCTCAGGGAGGGGAGGGGGACAGAGTGGTACTGGGGAACCTTGTGGATGTTTCATGAGGGTTCCATGGCTGGTTCGATAAGTTCTGCTAAGAATGACTTGCATGCCACAATTCAAGCTTTTAGCTCGATCTGCACTACTTCGTTAGTTAAGCCTAAGAGAGAGGAACAGGGCGGTGCTACGGAGAGCCTAGGTGGATATTTCATGGTGGTTTTGATGTGATTGTCGCGATTGACTTGTTGCAGTATTTCAGGCGTTCAGCTTAATCAGCAAGAATTTGTTGGTCGTCAAGCTCATTAAAGCTGGGTGTGTGGGAGACAGAAAGACTGGGGGGTGGGGGACTTGGGGGTATCTCAAGGCGTTTCTATAGCTAGTTCGATTTGTTCTGCTACTGACAAATTAAAAAATTAGGCCTAAAATCTGACAATTACGCCTAAAATCTCAAACTTGGCCTAAACGCTAACACATTCGTACCTGGTAATGGTGTTTTAGATTATATAATAGAGATCACTGTATAAGTGCATCATAAAGGTGTGTCTCAACATTTTTGAAAGTGTTGCAAGTGTACATAAGGCCGGTTGCAACGAGGTAGTCGCTCTAGCGGCTTGTTTTGAGCAGTATTTGACAACGAATCTTATCTTGAGTTTACAAGAGGTTGTTTAAGTTAGGCAACACCTGCCTTTGTCAACAGGCAGTCCCGGGAAGGCAGGGCCACTAGATAGGGAACAATGTTGGGTCTCTAACAGCACAAAAGCATTAGGAAAGCACGAGTGGGAGATAAGTACAACATTTACCAATTAAAAATATCTGTGGTAAATTTGGTTGTTGTTCGTTTGATAAGCCATAGCCCAAGGTTGATTACAGTCTTCGCAGAAGTGATATTTAAGTGTAGTGTCAGCTCCCATATTGTTGGTGATGACTTAACTTATAGTTGTCTAGAACTAACAGAGAACAACTTTCTATAATATGGTAATTTTGTGTTTAACAAGTCCTTATGGACATTGTAACTTGGCTATCCTAAAAATGTGTGATTAAACCACAGAATAAACTATCGTAAACTATAAATTTATTTCTGAATCAGTAATTTGCATGTGTACTTAGCTCTAAGTTTAAGAGTCATTCCTAATCGAATGGCAAATGAATTACTGACCAACACAGGCCATATATGTGGTATCATAAAGTTAGAAATAACTTTTGCTTTAACCCATGCTCAAAAAGTTTTAAATTTAAAAATCTGAGAAAGTTTTTCAGCAGCAGTTCGCAGTTTTATAAGATGGAAAACGATTCCTTCCAGTGGTTGAAGAGTGGTAAAAAATTATATTATGATAAATGAATAAATTGGTTCGCAGTAGCTGAAAGTTTGGATAAGGCATTTGTCGTTTTAATTTTTCAGAATTTTGAGTGATTTGTCAAGTAATTGTTAAGTTTTTTCGAAATTTTAGTGATAATTGAAGGTGTTAAAATGTAGGTCTGTCATTAAGGTATTGACAAAAGAAGTTAAAATTTTGTAGCATTGCGAACAAAACTGTGGTTAGGGCAAGGTTAGTCTATCGAATTTAGTCGTCACAATAATAACAGGTTGTAGAAGGCAATTTGGTTGGTAGATAAGAGTGTTTTGAGCAATAGTCAGGAAACAATTTATTTGGTATTTTACTTGGTTTTAGGTAGGTGACCGGCCAATAGTGCATAAAACTAAAAATTTGGTCCCTACTACAGCTGAGTCCTGGATTTTCCTTTTTGCGAGTAGATGTGAAAGTCCATCTCTTTCACTCTGAGAAAAGTAAAATAAAGGTAAATCAAATTTAATGAAAGCATAGGCGTTAGGTACTGGTATTTTTTTTTTGGGTTCTCTCTTTTTTTGTGAACCTTTTTTTGTTGTTTTGTGTTTTCTTGTTTCCTATTTGCTATGTATTGCGCTTATTTGTCTCATGTCACTATGTGAAGATTTATTGATATTGCTTGCGCACCATAATAGTATTGACAAGTTGTACATACTTTAATGTATTTAAAGTAATAAATTGTATGATAATCCAAGAGGAAGTTTTATTACGATCTTGGTGGAAATTTAGGATTCTTTTTAATTTTCCATCTTTGCACTCTGTCGTGTGTTAGACGGTTTGGTTATGGTTGGCCATTTTGGCAGGCAAAATAAAGCTAAAAATTGCAATAGCCTAGCTGTGTATACCGTAACATTTTGGCATATTTTGGCATTTGTAACTGTATAGCGAATAAATTAATTTAGTGGATCCATACACTAAAAATATTAAAGCTGCAGTATTGGTCAGAGAGGGAGCGATGTATAATTTAAAAAACCGAAGTATGAAGAAGTTAAGCAGTCAACAATTACATTTGGAAGTTTATGGATGGGAATGTTATTCATAACCATTCAAAGTTGCGGTACGAAATCCCTGCAAAAACAGAAGTAAACCGAAATCAGAGAAGATTAAAAAAAAATAGGGGGGATGAGGCTTAATGGCGCGTCGACAGCTTGGTCATTGAAGAGGATTGAAATTCTTCAGCCCCATTACTTGCTATGCTTTCCTGCACGCAGTTGGTATTGTCAATGATCACATAACAAATATCATGCTTTAAGTAAGAAAAAAAGCACGATCTAAATTTAAAAACGGAGCTTACAAAATAGTTTTCGGGGATGGTTTTCAGGTTATACTAACAACATTGTTAGCACAGATGTATTTTACATAGAATCTATAATGTGCAATAAGCATTTATTAATGAAGATTTAATAGACATTCTGTTTAAGATCATGGGACAATTTTTAAAAATACCAGTTCAGTAATAGCAAACCTATCACCGACAATAATTAGCTGTGAATAACTGATATAAATAGTAGTGTGAAAAATATTTTTGTTTTAAAGAAGTAAAGAATATACTTGGACCATAATGAAATGCAGAAGTTATTTTCAAATATAATTTAAAACTGTACTGTATTAAATATAATTAACAAGAATTATGCTTTAATAACGAGTAGACTGTCAACTATGAGCAGTGTCAATACCATTTTCAAAGTGAAAATTTATGTTCACATTCAGAGCTTAGCTTGCAAAGAGGATTACTGTAACTTGAACAAAATTATACATAACGAATCACAGTCAAAAGAACCTATTTTGAATTATCATCATTAGTCTCATATTCAGAGACAACGATTGTTCATGGTCATCAATCACAACACTACGCATCAACAAATTATCGTTTATTGCGGGCAAATAAAAAGATAACAATAAGGATGAATCAGTTACTTTTTGGTGTAAAGTCGACTGCTTATCTACTGAAAAAAGGTTACTTGTCAAAATAATTCATGTTTGTTTCATATCTGGAATTTTCACGAAAGTTTAAATTTGTGCATACACTTGTCACTGGGATTGTCTAATTGTCGAAAAGAGCCAAAACTAACAAAATCCGTTATAATCTACGAGTTTTTGGAATTACCACAAAAATTTTAACTTTGCACGCATCTGCAATTTTTAAAATGGTCCCCACACGTGGTTTGGTTGGCATAACACCAAGAAATTTCAAACTAAAACGATATACTGTTAATTCTGAGATTTTTTTAAAATCGTGGAATAGTGGAAAATCACTGTCCTTGCTCATCCCCTTTTTGATGGTTATCTTCTGTTTCTGCCACTCTACAAATAAGCTATAGAGCAGTGTCATTTGCCGCCATATTGGAACCAGTATGGGTTTTGGAGGGCATAACTACAAGGTGCACTGCATAAAAATGGAGGGAAAAACAACGGAAGAGCGATTCTTAGGATTAAAATAATGTTGTTTTCTCTAACAACAAAAATCGGACGTTTTAGGTCTAAGAAATCACATTTAACAACATCGGCTTCAGTGTGACGCCCTTCTGTTTCTCTCTGCAGTGGTGCCCCTTGCAGCTAACCCATTAAGGCTCCAGCATAGAGTAATATACAATAATACTACGTGGTGTCACTGCTCTATAGAGCAGCGTCATGTGACGTCATTTTGACTACGAGACACCATTTGGGGGTAATAGCTACAAGGTGCACTAGATTAAAATGCAACGGAAAACAACGGCACTTCTAGTCAAGACAGTGCTTTGAGAGCGGTTTCTAGGCTTAAAATAACGTTGTTTTCTCCAGCAACAAAAATCGCGCGTTATAGGCTCAAGAAATCCAGTCTAATAGCATTGGTTTCAATAAAACGATCTTCCTTTCTTCCCCCAGTGCTCCTTGCAGCTAATTCAGTTACTGGCTCCACCATAGAGTTATACACAATAATACTACGTCGTGTCAGTGACCTATTGGCTTCTTGTAAATTACTTCTTATGATCTTTTCCCATCAGCATTACGACAGTGTTTGTTGAGGGAAGTGGGAACACCGTTTCAAATGTTTGCACAATGTTTCAAAAAGGGGTTTTCTTCCATTACACCATCTTTAAGAGTTCTGAAATCTATTGTTGATGTTTATATTACCACGCCAGAAGTTTTTACGTTGTTATTTTCCTCAGTATTGATGATCATCAATAACGACCTTGCCAGCCATCACAGGCTGTCATCGTGGGCTCCTTGCCACATGTTAGCAAGTGTCGTGCATGCTAGCTCCAATGGAGATGAACTTGACTCACTTCATGTTACGTTACGTACTAATGGGCTTCGACACGTTCAAGGGATACGTGCCAGGAACGAACCAACGGGAGACTGCAATACTAAAAGATACAAAACTAACTTTGGAACTGAAGTTTATTCCAGAAAAATAAATGACGTTGAAGTTGTAGATGTCATTCATTGAAGGTGTAGGCAATACGAAAAGTGGATTAAAAAGGTTTTTTGACCACCTTACAACAAACAACATCATATAATTAACAAAAGTGTGATTTTGGATTGAATAAACTGAAACATGTACCTGAAATTACATATTTTAAAATTTCTAATTCAGTCTAAATTGAATCTCCATTGTGCACATGCAATTAGAAGATTTTCTACACAACTGAGGGGATGGTACATTGTCATTTCATGTAGACAGGTTTAATACAGGCTGGTCTGGATGTTAAATAAACGTGATTCTAATATAAGCCTCGGATTACATTCGAGTCACTTTTGCCACCAGTAAAGTAGAGAAAATTTCATTATTTCGTTTAGACGCCCACGGTCTTATTTGTGGGGGCAATTTCGCTAGAGTGAAGTAATTGCCTGTTACTTAATGCTTTACCAGACAGACAGAACTAAACAGTGTTAACAGCTGGTACGTTATTTATATACATAATTAAGAAACGTACGATGTGCGTGTGTTTGTACCTGTACTTCTTTCGATGTTCGACTCCTACAATAATGACAAATGAAAGATAAGTAACTTTGCGATTCTATTACGCCTATTTTTATCGCTTTGATTTGATTTTTTGACCGCTAATGTCCGAAAAACTGCACATGACATCAAAGTGCGATCACACAAACAAATAAGGAAGAAAGTTGCCTGAACAAACTTTGACCTCTCAAAATAAACTTGATCCTAAAATAATAATAAAAAATAGCCTACAAACACTTAAACAGACGACATGTTTTACAACAGTACGAAATAACAGAAACAGGATATACAGATCTCAAAAGCAGCGGAAATTCAAAATAATTTATTGATAACATTTCTATTGCTGTTTTATCTTTGTTTTTGGACCAGCGATTGTAGAAAAAAATATTCGAACTTTAAATTAGTTCGATTAATTCATGTCTAAATTGCGTCAAACAAACCCTTCTTGAAGCTATCAGATTGGGAAATTTATGATTGACAAAAATCAGATACTTATGACAAGACTCAAATTGGGTCGGTACCAGTTATAGCCTAATTGAATCTGCAATCCGGCCGAAATTTTCAGAAACCGTTATTTGTTATTTCTGAGCACAATACACATTTTTTTTAAACAATACAGTAGGTTTTTGTAATGTGAAATTAAACATGTGGCAAAATTTCTTAAAAATATGACGAATAAAGTTTTCTACACAAAACGTACTCGATTTAACTTGCGTACTGAGATGCTCTGAAAATTAACTCAATTGATCCAAGCGTGGAGCTACACCAATAGAGCGAGCAAGCGAACTATATGGATTGTATCATAAAAACAGCATGCGTGTGTACGCTGGGCCTGTTTGTTTCTATACTCTTTCAGAACTACGTCATCTATGATGCTGATATTGTGTCAACTAAAAGATAATTAAATTACATTTCTGGTCGGCCTGTTTTTGCTACTGTAAAATTATTTTCTGCAGTTTAAATATAAGAAAACTGTATGAGCCTCTACCTCAGCCAATAAAACTTTTGTGCATTCTCTCTCATTTCGCAGTGGGCCTTGAGACTTTGTGGTTAATGAGTGTATTGTTGTGGCGTTGAAGAGGTGCCAGTACTGTTGTAACGTGAGTTTTCCTTGTCTTGGGAGCACCAATTGGCTTAGCTCGGCTGGAAACTGTAGCCAGAACACGCACCGGTAGCAGAGTGGTAGAGAGCCTGGTTAATAAACGGGATGTCCTGGGTTCGAGTCCCAGTCGGGGCAGTTGTTTTTTCTTTCTTTCTCAGATTAGTGTATAATGTATCCTCACAAGGCTAGTCTTTAATACAGACTACTTGCTTCGTTTATTCACGAAAGACCCGTAAAAGGACAATGTATTTTGCATCATCCTTAGTATAGGTTTTTAAAACAATCGCGTTTCTGAAGCAATGTGCATAGATTGAGCGAGCAGAGGGAGCAATTTCCACATATAGGAAAGCTTTACATTGCGTTCCTCGCTTTGATCGCTCAATCCTTCACTTGGCGTTACTCTCTATTTCGTGTTGGCCTTACTTCCAGAGAAGCTGCGGAAGCCACGCAAATAAACAAACAAAATCTTATTTCTTTTGAATGATGTAAATGAAATGCAGACATGTTATGGTATATGATGTATTAATTGTGATAATCAGTACATCGATTTTGTGATGTACAGGAGATACAGAAAACAGTACGAAGCATGGATACCATCAGAATTAGTGAAGTGAACGGTATGGCTAGCATCACCAATGTCAAGGTTGGTTGGTTGGTTGGCTGATTGTCACCGAAACCAAAACAGAATAGGTAAACCAGAATAAGAACTCGCAACAGAAAGGACAAGCTTTCCCACTGCTGTCGAAAATACTCGAATGTGGGGGGGGGGGGGGTGGATTGAGGCTTAATGGCGCGTCGACAACTTGGTCATTAGCGCCAACCTCAGTCACAGTGCAGTGGTCCGGGTTGCCACTGCACCACACATTACAGAGATGTTATTCAAACCCCTAATCTAAATCTTGTCATACTCGAATGTTATGCCAATGGGCACTCGCGGTGAAGACCGGCTGACTAACAAACCTGCCCCTTCCTCTTTCCCTCCCAGTCCTGTGTGCTTAGGCCTAACATCGTCGCCTACACTGTAGTGATTGGATTATTCTGCTACTAAATAGTTACTCTTTTTGAACACACGTTGTGGAAGAGAGCTAAAACCGATTGTGCTCGATTCCTGGAACTAGACTGTCTGAAGTAAAAAAAAACTGTAGCTTAGGAAATTCTACTATTCTTTCATATCATTTTCATCAGTAGTCCATGTGTCATATGCAGAACATTCAAATTATCCATGTTTTAAATATTATTTTAAAGGTTTAGAACCAGATAGTATCGCGTTTTGCGATGTGATTCTTGGCCGTCCGTCAGTTACTTTCGGCTGGATTCACGAACGCTCCCTGGATTCCGGTGAAGCTTCGCGCCTTGCGTGAGTATTTCTCATCGAGCCTTGGTTTTAATCCTGGCGTTGAGTTTTATAAACTTAATAAATTTGAAGAATGTGTTTTCTGAGTTTATTTGCTTAAACCCATAATTAGCAGAGTTTGAGCATTTGCGAATTTAATCATTTTTTATTAATAACAGAAACCCTAAACCCTCTTTTCTGTTTTATAGTTTTCGTTAATCGTTCCTTTGAGTGTCATGTATGCTAATTTTTATTCTTGCATAAATACTGCTCTCGACACCGTGTAAGAGGAGGACTCGATCACATCACTCGCTCCGTCCTGCAGTCCTTGGTTGTTTAGAAATCCAGGACAGGCCCCCAATTATATTGCACTCTTAGTTGGAATTTTGAGGCAGATATTTTAACTACCCCCGCTGTCTCATTGAGCCATGGGAAGATATCTGCCTCAAAATTCCAACTAAGAGTGCGATAATAGTTCTACTGCACAGTATAACGGCCTGCAGATGTTTGTTTTTTTTTTAGCATCACAGCCGTATGCTCTTTTAGTTTGTGAATAACAAGTTATTAGTGGTATTCTTCGTTCAGATTTCAAGCGCCTTCCTTGCCGCCGTGTTTGTTTCTGCTACTAGCGGGTTGTGTGACCTTGGTGTCTCGAGCCTTGCAGGCGTGTGGCAATTGTCTGACCGACGTGCATTCCAAAACAGAACGAATTGGAAAATCTAACAAGCAGTCATGTGCAGTTCGGAAAGGAAAAATCTTCAGAAATGCTTGGGCATGTGCATTAGTGCACTTTAACATCCCTTTAGCACCCAAGTCGTCAGTTTCAAATTTCTGATCAGGAAGCAAAAAAGTAAAGTAAAAAAACCGCATTTTGATAAAATAAAATAACTATTAAGGGGGGGGGGAGATGAGGCTTAATGGTGCGTCGACAGCTTGGTCATTAGCGCTAACCTCAGGCACAGTGCAGTGGTCCGGGTTGCCACTGCACCACACATTACAAAGATATTATTCAAACCCCTAATCTAAATCTTGTCATACATCTGTACCTCCTGCAAAAATTGAAAAACACCGGACAGGAGGACAGACTTATCGCCCAATTGACGCACAATGTCATGCGGAAGATGGAAACGACGACGAAAACCATCAAGATGGCAACAATCAACAAGGAAGTGCCGGACCGTAAGTGGCCGCCGACACCAACTATTAAGGTTTACAGTAAAAAGAAATGGAACAGAAAAAATTAATACTTTGCTGGCTAAACGGTCAACATTGCGAAATCCGTTAAAAGAAATATGTTTGCAGAAAAAAATTAATAATCCTGGCTGAGTTCGAGTACAGAAAGTAAGATAGTTTTGTAGGCAGACTTGTAGTCTCGTGATGATATGGATGGAATTTATTTATTTATTTAAGTTAGTCGTAGCGCCTAAAGGCATTAAAACGACATCCACAGAAAAGGGCAAAGAACTGCCCAAAAAGCAAGAAAACATTAAAACAAACTAACTGCAAGAATGTTGACACTGTATACAATCATAAGCCAACGTTGCTGTTCTGTGCTTACTTCAGAGCTTGGGTGAATTTTTAGAATTTCTTCAACTGTTCAATATGTGGTACGTACTTTATTTTTCCTCTATTCAGCTTCGGGACTTGAAAGAGGGGGGGGGGGGGGATTGAGGCTTAATGGCGCGTCGACAACTTGGTCATTAGCGCCAACTTGAAAGAGTGCTGGATTTTGAAACACTGCAGTTTAGCTCATGCATCAATAAAAAGGGCGTGAGCTTGAATACGAACAAGATATTTTACTTAGTATGATGTTTGAGACGTAGCCAAGCCTTTTTGGTTATCTGAAAATAACTCTTATACTGAATTCTATTTTTTTTACGGTGCACTTATTGGGTAGATATGTTGGTAGTTTACCGGATTTCAAAATTAACGAGCAACTGAAACTTGTACCTGCACATATATCTGAAACTGAAGCAGGCACTAAGAAAAAATAATGAGTTAGTACTGTCCATGCTTGCATTGCAACATGAAAAATAAAAAATTTGGCTAAGAGACACAATTTGGAGAGTCAAACTACGTAATATTATTAATTACAATTTTAATAACCATAGGAAGGTGCTGAAAGCACAAATACAGACACTATAAATATAATCATACAGATTAAAGCTACGAAAAGTATCAGTACGTGCAGAGGTGACGAATACATGTGTACATATGTGTGGGTAACTTAAATACAGCAAAAACAATTTGAGGGAAAGACATTTCATCAGAATTTTTTGGTGCTGACGTTAGAGATGTAATACTCCAGTCCAGGGGATGAAATTAATCAAATTACATTGCCATTGTGATACTTCGTTTTGTTGCAGATAGATTATTATAATATTATATTTATTTAATGCATTTATGGCAGTTTTATAGTTTTATTAGAAAATTCTTCATCTGCCAGTTACATAGCATCACAGCACCCAAGTCATCAGTTTCAAATTTCTGATTAGGAAGCAAAAAAGTAAAGTAAAAAAACCGCATTTTGATAAAATAAAATAACTATTAAGGTTTACAGTAAAAAGAAATGGAACAGAAAAAATTAATACTTGGCTGGCTAAATGGTCAAAATCGCTAAATTCGTTAAAAGAAATGTGTTTGCAGAAAAAAATAATAATCCTGGCTGAGTTCGGGTACAGAAAGTAAGATAGTTTTGTAGGCAATTCAAGAGACTTGTAGTTTCGTGATGATATGGATGGAATGGGTGAAATGGTACCATGAAAATGGTCATATTGATATAACCTAGCCAAATTTGTGTTGGGGTATCTCTTAACTTGAAGGGGTCTATTTTAAGCCCGATTTAACTTGAGTATTGTGTGCGCGGTGTATCGTGAGTCCTGCAAGTATTTTGTGAGCAACTACGTCTTCCTGGAGGGGGCAGCTTTAATCGATGGCCGCCATTGTTTTTGTAACCATCTTGGATATCAACAAGGTACTCTGCTACTGAAGACGTACAATCGATTATCTGTGTTCGTTCTGCGGAGAACTCAAGATAGGCCGTGGACACTATAATTTATTTTGTGTCCATATTTAATGTAAATCACACTTTTTAACTAGCTTTACTGAAGATAAACTTCTGCAAAAATTTAAAAGTTTTAGATTACTATGTTTTGCGGTAAATAAACTAGGTATAACAGTTTTGCAGTAAGAATTGTATTGTTAATAACAAAATCGATTACGTTAGTACAAGCGCCATTGCAGAAATATCTCGACATCTAGCAAGCATTGTTATTTGTAGTAAAAAAGACTTCTCTCAACACTAAAACCACTATTACAATAACCCAACAAGGTTATGAATACAAAAGTGATATGATATAAATATGATTACACAGAAAACTGTCTACAACTATTTCAGGTAAGGCGATTCGACTAAAGCACACGTTAGAATTCTTTTGATATTCCAATAAGGCAAACATAGTCATGCAACACTACAAGATGATACTTATCAAATTAATCAAATACTTATTAAATGTTATCGGTATTTACGTCAGACAAATATTTGCATGTTTACAATAATATCGAGAGTTTCATAAAGTACTTTATGAACAGTAATCACAGTTAATATCTGTTACATTTAGTAAATTACATTAAAAAAAAGTAGATGGCAACTATAATAATTGCTATTATAACTAGGAATGAAAGTTATCAAACTGTGATTCTTTTAAGCAATCTGAAGCAGTTTATTACCATAAACTGTGTCCTATATAAAATTTGCAACCCAAGCCAGCAAATATCAAAATCACAGTTTTACTAGGAGCCTTTAACTTCGACGTCTTTAACAGCTTTTTTAATGACTTCTCTTACAACTTTCTTTTACAAAGCCCTCTTTCCGATTTAGACATGTTAATGTTTAAGCTTTAGGTTATCAAGATGCCTTTGCGAAATTACGATTATCTGCTGTGTTTAGTGCTGTACCTTGCGTTTATTATTTGTCATGTATTGAACATTTAGGAAATACCATTAAAAACGGCAGAAAAGTTGTAACAATTGTTAAGTTAGTAAGAAGGACTTTTACAAACGTGGTTTCTCCAGGACAAAGGAAGCAGTTTATTTTCATGATCTTTGTGCAGTTTTTTAAACATGCCAACAAATACCTAAATGAACGGATTTACTGATGCCCGGGAATGTGCTTTAGCGTAGACAGTGTTTCTGACTCTCAGAGTAGTAAGTGTTTAGCTTACCATCTGCCCTTTGGTGAAAATAACGGAAGGGCGGGACTCCGCACGCACCTCTGCACCCACAAAAATAACGTCCCGATGGGGTGTAAAAATTCTTGGAAAACCCTAATTATTCGCTACTGTCTTCAAACCCTTTTTTTTTAAATAACGAATTGCATTACGTACGTAATGAAGCAAGAAATATAATTGTACAATAAAATTAAAGTAGTCGTACGTTTTCTAGCCCCGAAAGTAAAGGACCACTTAAAAAATTCCTCTTCCAATCCAGTATTTTTTTTTTAATTATGCTATTGTACCTTGTGTCTGTTTCATATAACAATTACCAGTCCTTTTTCATATGAAGAAGGCGTAAGAGCAATCCATTCTGCTCCCCTCTGATTCACTTCTGAATACGCATATGTGGCTTTCCGGAGACACACAGAAAGACTGCCTACCTACTAAACTAAGTTTGAGCTGCACTCCAGAGGAAGTTCACTTGGACATTTACTGGTTAGATTATCTACTTAGTTAAAGAAAGTTACTAGTGCGATTCTCCTCCGGGAAATGCTGCATCTCTTTTCTGCCGATTAGTGCAATGAGTGCTGGTATTTACAATGCTGAATAGGTCTGTGTTTAAACTTCCTCACTCGAGATTACATAAGGAAACACTGAGCAGCTGACACGTTGAAAATTCAATCAACAAGTTAATACAGTAAGAAAAGTTATCTAATTAAACCTTGGATGAAACAGTACTGGACAAAGCAAGAACATTGCTACAGCCTCCTGTTTCAGCATATTCTGATATTGTTACAAAGGAGTTAGTGATGTTCAGCACACATTCACTCTTAATCTAATTGCAACAATTAAACGGACGCCCGGCCTGACTTATAACAGTCCTTCTGCCTTATAACAGCTACACGCAGATCGCCATCCGCGCATTACCAGAGCCAAGGTCGGCTAGGGTGGTAGCTGTGGTCCTCACAGCGTGAAACGAAGCTGCTATCTCGGTTGGCTTTGGGAATAGTACACGAAACATCATCAAGTTAAAGATTGTGTCGTCACAAACCGGAATGATTCTCGTATTTTAACATCACAATTTATAATTTTCTAGACTTCGGCGATCAATTGGAATAATATTTTTTATTTTTGCCATATTAGTCTTTTAGATTTTTGATCTCATGGTAATGATTAGAAAATGAGTACATGCACACACAGAGATGAAATGTCATGATTATTGTAAGCGCGCACAGCATCTTGTAGAATATAGTAAATAAAGTTAACAATTATTCAACAGAAAATCTCCTAGACGCCACATTTTAAAATGGATTTTTGCCGAGGGATTGACTAAGGGTAAGGAAATAGACGTTTGGGGCCGTACTTGATGTGGTGAATCGAGAAAAATGGCACTGGGAGCAATATCCCTTTAAGTGTCATACATTACTTATGAAGCAAAGCATGATGCACTGCATTTTAGGCTGATAAGTTAAAAATGCAGCAGCTTAGACATAAATAACATGCAAATTGCCCAATTACGTTTCCCATAAAATATACCACATCAACGACCATGTTACTGTATATGTAATTATTCCCAAATCATAATAAATTGTTAGTCTGCGACCTTCGTTCACGAATTCCAGGTATGGTTACGTAGGTGTTTGGAACATACATTACAGTTTTTTCCTTATTTTGGCAAATTCAAAATTAGTTATAAAAGAATAATAGAGGTTTGCTATGAAGAAACTTTACACATTTGCTAGGCATTATTTCAAGGGTTAATTTAATGGCTTCCTTGTCTAGTTTAACTCAATAAAGCTGTTGTAATCTTATTTGAAGATGATACACACAAATTTTATGTGCATAACGACTGACTATCTGTAGAAGAACACAAATCAATAGATGGATAAATAATTCACAGCTGTCCCTGTGTGTATACTGGTAGTTACGGGACTAAGTCCTATCCATTGCTGGAGTAGCCTACATTTTAAACTTAAATTATATGTTTCAGAATATGTTGTGAACCGAGTTTTCCATAGTAATAGAAAAGTAAAGTAATTTTGTTACTCAGAGCTCATTTGAGAGATTACACTTAAAGAGAAGCTGCATGAAGTCTCATCCACAGAACATAGGTAAATAAAGATTTGCAGATTATCGCCAATTTTCCAATTTTTATTATTATTAATATTTTTGGGTTAGGTCTTATATAAAGCACAGAAATGGTTGAATTGATGAACAACCATTTCTGAAACAATTTTTTACCTTATTGAAGGCCGTATTAGCAAAAAGAAATTCAGTAAACACAGCGTTGAACCAGGGGAGTTGAGGCGAAAGGGAAACTGCCAATCAAGGTTCAGAAAATGTATTGAATAGGCCAGATTAGAACTCTTAGCAATTGTCTATTACACTATCCAGGGAGTAACTTTGGCAGGTTCCCCTGACCAGTCATAAACCTGATCAGCCTCTTCAAGCAGCTAGGAAAAGCACTGACACTACTAAGGCTCTTGGAGAGCTGAAGAATCTTTGTACGGTTGCTTAAGATTATTGATATTAGACTTGATTCGAAATCTATTCAAGAAATTGCGCACTCCTGGTATTGCCCATTCATACAAGCCCAGAACACACAATCCCAGGAATGTTCCAATTAGACTACCAATATCACACAACAGTTTGACTAGAGAATCCGCTGGTTCAACTGTGTACCTTACAATAACGTTGCTACTGGCTACAATGGCAACAGTATTTTTCATGTGAAAGTTGATGATTTCTAGAAGAATTCTTGATTCGTAAATTTGTTTAGTACAAGGTGGTAAGCAGTTGCAGTTGTGTTCCTCTGTTGGTGAAACGAATATACCCAAATACTTGTTTTCAGATATTTCAGCTGACACACTTGAGTTGCAAACAGGAACGTTATTGTCTGGCATGTAAGGAAGGCTACGGAAATAAAAATTTATAATCAAAAAGAATTATCACAACAGAAAATATTTTTGGGATTGATGGATCAATCCATTACCTTTAACTCACGCTACAACTGACTCAAATTACGTACTCTGATTCAATGATCCAATTGCCTAATTCGTTCTAGCTTTCGGCTCCAGCTGTTGATTTGATGAAAGAATCGTTCATCTTGTATCATTAACATGTGTCGTTCTGATTACTTTACTTAAAATTTAATGGATAAAATGGCAATATGCATGAGGGCACAACAGCTACTTTCGCAGGAAAGTACGTCTTTGTATTTTAATTAGTGAAAAAACGTTATTTTATACCACTAAACAAAATTTGAAATTTCAAAGTCGTAAAGATTTATCTAAGTTACGTTAATCGTATTCTGTATCAAGTATACTATATAGTTGCCTTTATACATTTATCATATAAAGCCTTTTAAGATATTGTGTCCATATAATACAGGGTGTGAAACATGTCGATGAATTAATAGTTTTGACTGTGCACTGCATTACATAGGAATAAAGGTATTATGATTACTCACAAAATAATACAGAAAAAACCACAATTTCTAGACTATTGTTACTCATACTTAACTTAATTCTATCATGTACCTTTTCATAGCACATTTTTTTAATGATTTGTGCATATCAGCGTAGCATTTGGAGACACAATGAATCTTTAACTAATACTTGTGATAATTTGCACGAAGGTATAAACAACTTACCAATTTTTGATTTGACTGATAAACTTTATGATGAAAAATAATTCTATAGAACTAGCCATTTTCAGCGAGGTAATAACTGTGCTCAATCTGACCTTGTTTTAACAAGATTGTTTTGGACGCCTTTGACAGATTTAAGTTTGAGGTTTGAGGTTCTTGTCAATGCTTCTGTTTGATCATGTTTTATTACAAGCGAAACCAACTTTTACAGGTGTTAGTTTGATGAAATACTTCCAATCCCTGTTAAAGAACTTAGCATCTTCCGCCACCAACTGCAGGTACTTGAGCTAGGACTGTTGAAATGAGTAAATGTGTAGAAACCTTTTGATAATGAGGTTACCGTAGTACAATACTGAAACGATGGTACCTACAATTTATTTGGAACGAACAATGATATTTGGTTGTGAAAATAAGGGCGCGTTTACGCAGCAACTCGCCTTTGCATTCTCGCAGCTAGAACTCAATCGCGATGGTGAAGGTGACATTCCATGGTAACAACGCTAAATGGATTAGCTAAATCCGACATCGTTGGAGTAAATATTTTCCCGCTTTGAAAGCTTTCTGCTGTTAAGTCGTCATCAGTTAAACAAAATTATATTATGATGAAAACAGTAAGGGCGCGTTTATGCAGCGACTCGCCTTTTCATTCTCTCAGCTAGAACTCAATCATTGACATTGCCATGGTAACAACGCTAAATGGATTAGCTAAATCCGACATCGTTTGAGTACATACTTGCAGTCTTATAATCCGTGCCAATAATATAAAAAATTCCTCATGACGAAACAATTTTTCCAAACGCTTCTAACTCACGTTATTTGCTGTTTTCGTTGCGAGGCGACAGACATAAACCGCCGCCATGTTGGAATTTGAGGCGATTTCTAGCTGCGAGAATGCAAAAGCGAGTGATTGCGTAAACGATCTGTAACTAAAGCCTGCTATAAAGGGCTGGAACCCAAAGACACTGGGTAATGTAGAAAGCATAAGTCGGACCGCTACATATTAGATTTGGAATAATTCTGAAAATCACCTGTACCTGCATTGAATTTGCAGCATAAGCTTCAGGTGAAGGCAGCTGAACACACAGTGCTGGTGAACAGCAGTGCTGACACATGGGTATACATTGTTGAGAATTGAAATTTCCTGCAAAAAATGAACATTACATGTAAATATAAAGCCAACAATCCCGATTTTTATTTATAGATTTTCCCTATAAGTTTTCGTTATTTTCATGTCTGTCAACTTAGTTTTACCTAACCTAAACGACACAATAGCGAATGTGGACATGTATTCACTGTTTTCGAACTTTTAAATGTTTGGAGGTTAATTTGTATCATTATTCCAGCAGTTTAGCTGTAGGTTGAAAGCTGTCCAAGCTGAATAAAGATTTTACATTTACATTTTGGGGCAATATATCGTAATATACGGTACCATGTTAGCAGCATAGCTGGTTACTGGATCAGTAAATCTAGAGGCATTATAAGTTGGCATTAAGCTATCAATTGCACAAATAAGTAGAAGCTTTAAGGAGTATAGCTTGAAGAAATATTTGAAAAATGTGGCAAATTCTGAGGAAATTAACCATGACAGTGGTTAAAATATAGATTTTAATAAATATAGTTCTTGTTAATATATGATTCATGTTCATGTTTTAGTTAATATAGTTCATGTAACCCCTTCCCCATCATAATTTTAGGGAAATTCCTGTTATTAAAATTGAATTTGCTTTATTGTCCACTCATTTTATATTATGATTTTAATGATGAGTCGTTTTATCGATGCAAGACACGCGATCCATTTTAAAAAACCTGGATGCAAATGTTATTAGCAAAATTCACAAAATGCAAAAAACTGCATAATGCACCTAACTTTTTGCGCTTATAAACATAGTTTTTTGTATAAAAAAACACCTTACTGTTATCCTAATACACCTTACTGTCACCTTAATGCTAAATTCTTCGATAGTCATCACATACGTCATCCACACATAATGGTAACTGAGATAATTCGTAGGATACGCAGAAGGTGAAGATAGATACACCTACCAGGAATACAAATATATGCTAAGTAAGTAAGATATCCACTTACTTTACAAAAGTTGATACATTCTGAATCAAAACTTAAGTAGATAGTGTACACTAACAGCAATACACTTGATGAACCTATAGCATCCACCATACAGTGCTGTATCTAGCTGAGAATGAAGAATGCATAACACTATAACCACTCATAATCAGATGTATTGCTGATAAACATATGGTCAAGCTAATGTTGTGCAGTTAACACAGCTATATATTATTATGACCGTCTGTCATTGTCTGTGGGAACGCGGCCATTATGAAAAGGGTACATGAACTTAGGCCAAAGTGAGGCATGAACCAAAGACTGCAAGTGCACTTAAAACTGATTGCACTACGTATTCTGTTTTAGGTTGCAATGCAGTAGTCTACTGAATGCTGCCATCAACCTAGTCAGCAAACCATCCTTACTGGAACCTCCCGTATACAGTTTTTATGTTAATAGGACTGTAGGAGAAAGCTCATTCTTAGAGCTTTAGTGTATTCTAAAATAATACTTGCCATTTTCAGATTGTTTTTGTTTCTCTCAGTTTACGAGGATGGGTATAAACTGTTTAAAAATATCAGTACCACTTAAATGCAACAATATTAGAATCTACATTTGGAATATTGGAATCTACATTTAACTATTGCTAGCCTTGATGTGGAAACAAACAGCAGTAACCAGCACAGTAAAAATGTTTGGTATTAGCAAAGAACAATTTCTAAATCTTGAATTACGTGCCTTAAATTTACAGTATTGAAAGTTGGTGAGAATTGGCAGACAACACCAAAATCATAAATAAAAGACAGCTAAAATGTAAAATAGGTACGACCTTAATATATTAATGGTGTGTTATTTCCGTAGATGTTAGCTCATCACATACTGTAGTACGAACAAGTAGTCCCAGTTGGCGTCAGTGGCTATCAAATCATTCTAAGCTCCAACTTACCCATGTATTGCAGGAAGAGTTATAACGACAGACCTAATTTTTATAAGGCAATATCACCGTCAGTTAGGCTTCACCAAATCTCTCACTTCATAAAGAAGCAAAAATCGTAATTGAAATTAAAAGCAAGCGAAGAAATAAAAAAAAAATCTCACAGACACTTACAAGAACATTTGATAAAATGACCCAAAATTTGTGAGGTAAACTCGCTCATCCTCAGAATGGATACACAGACATTCAGTCGTTAGCTTGGTCAACGAGAGTCTGCCTGAAATGTTTCTGTAACTTCGTAAAGACATGTGTAATATTGTAGGGATCACCAAAGGTGAAAGTGATTTTCTGCGAAAATCTCTTCTCTCACTACAAGCGTTCATGAAATGCAAAGTTAAGGTTTTATTATAACCATAAAAATATGTTAATGTTGCTTTTGGGTTTTCTGTTAATGACCTACGACTCTCTAATTTGCATTAGAGCCCTTAGTTGCCTTGTTAGTATGCTATGTTTCCGTCTGGCTTCGACTCGCACATCTCTATTGCAAGGGACACCAGTCTTTGGCCCTTGGACCGTAGCACACAACTTGTGAGAGGACATGTCCGTCATCCCGCACGTTGCAGGGGACACCAGCATTTGGCCGTGGGACCCTAGCACACAACTTGCGAGAGGACGTGAACGTCATCCCGCACG